>JAAAKG020093821.1:0-16199 GCA_010014905.2 Druon quercuslanigerum
AAAATTATAAATTTTTATTCAAAACTTAAATAGTTATATTTTTAGTAAATAAAAATAGTTAAATTTTCCACTCAAGAAAAAAGAAAGTATAATTGATGTTATTTTAACCAAAAAAGATTCTAATTTAATTAGAGAAAAGTTGAATGCAATAAAAAATGTTGACTAAGAAGATTGAGTTTGACCCAAAACATTAGTTTAAACAAAAAATAATTTAATTTTTAAACAAATAGTACAACTTTGAACCAAAAAAAAAAAAAAATTTAAACGTAAAACCGAGAGAAGGTAAAAAAGGAATTATTTGTAGATTTAATTTGAAAATTTTTAAATATTTAATCACAATAATTATTTTAATAATATACATGACATATGTAGTTCTGTTTCATTTCTCGATTTATCCCCAGCTGTTCAAGAACGTCTTCTAATAATTCTAATCACCTTTTATTTTCTTGTTAAAAAAAAAACAATTTTTCCTGTGAAGAATTTACTACTAGTTGTTCACCATCTCTGACACATCTATATCTCTATTCACTAACACAAAATTTTAAATTCAAAGTCCTTCCTATCGCCCTCTAATTATAAACATTATCAATCTTCCTACCCCGGAGAAACTTACTTTACCGACTACATCTCTCACCCCTTGGGTCATAACCTGACCGCATTGAAAATTCTAAAGAACCCCGAAGCTAAAATCTCAAATCTACCCTAAATGATCTCATCCCTGCCGAAAGTCCTGAAAAATACCACATTATGAATTCCCCATCCGAAACGGTCAAACCGAAACACCCCAACTGCGAAGACTCATCTCCACTCTATCCACTCTGCGCACCAAAATGGCTTCTCTACTTGAGCCGAGTTGCGCCCCGTAACCGCGCAAGAGTCGCAGACCGAGAACGTTGAAAGTACTGGTAAGGGGGTACAGGAGTGTTTGGGATGTAGAGTTTGCTCGTCGAGACTGGCGGGAGTGCGTGAAGAACGGAACGGTTCGTGGGGCGAGGTAGTCGTCGGTGAGAGAGAGGCCGCGGGAGTGAGTGAGTGAGGGTGAGGCCGCGGGAGTGAGTGAGTGAGGCTGAAGGCACCCTCTCTCTCCAGCTGCACCAAGAGAGAGAGAATCGATCTAAAACTAGGAGTCGCCGCAGTAACCGCCGGGAGGAAGCCACTGTTACAATTTGCCCCCATATGCGTTAGCGAAATCTTAGATCGGGCAATCGCTCGCGCACCTGGTGGACGCGGCCGCGAGGATGGGGTATTCCCGTTCCCTGAACGTCGTCGTCGTCGCCGTCGTTCTCGTCTCCGTTGTGCTCCTCTGCGCCGAAAGACCGGCGCGCTAATCGCTCACCGAGAGCCTGTCTAGAGCTCTGGACCTGCTGCTGATGCTGGAGTACCCAACACCTGACAGAAGCTCAACCTCATCCTCTTGGGTCCTGCCTCTGCGGAACCGAGAGGATCGACCCTAGGCGTCATGAACACCAACAGCGACCCTTTCGCATGAGCGTTCGTGGGACGGTCCCTTACCTGCAGGGATATGACGTAATGGCAAGAGAGGTAGGCACCTGTTTCATATTCCCTCATTAACCCAAAGTGAACAAATCTCCAGGAAAAAGAGACCCGAATCTCGAGGAAGGGGAGACCCAAACCCCTCGTGATACAAGTGCCATCTTACTAGAACTTGCTTTTTTCCAATTCCTCAAAAATCAGGGACTGATTTGATGTCTCCAAGACACCATTCTCTTCCTCTCCTAAAGCTAATTAGCCTCCCTTCCCCATCAAGAGAGCAAAGATAACATTATTCAGCGGACACTTTCCAGTTTCTGTTTTACAATTGTACGAGCTTTTCTTTTTCCCTTGTCTGATATCACCCCTTTCTCTTTTTTCATTTTACCCCGAGACCCTCTCTTGTGTCTCTTCCACCCTCTTCGATTTACCAAACGAGAACAGTGCTTCCCCGATGGACCCTTCCCTGTTCCAAATAACTGGCCTGACCTACTTTCCGGCGAGATGACCCCGTGACACCAACATCTCTCGTCTCTCCCGATCCTGCACTCTCGTCTCAATTAATCGACTTTTTCTGCGAGAGTAGCTCTCCTAGTCGATATCATGGCCAGTGTCGAGTGTTCTAGATTGACAAGCATTTCTTGAGGATACCTCTGCAGAAAATGCTTTTCCATTTAAAGCCTAACTTTCAGATCGACGTTCACGTCAACCCTACGATATACCGCAATCCGGATAGTCCTGCCGGATTGCCTTGTTCTTCAAACTGGTAACTGATCAATTTTTCTAATAATTAATCTCCATATAGTAGGATAGTTATCTTCACAAAAGTTTGTTTAATCCCCAAAGCGAAGAATCAGTTACTTCCTTTTCTAATTTGGAGTCTTTCTTTTTTTTTTTAATGATTAAAATTAGCCATCTAAACAAACCAAACTGTATTGTGACATGATCCATCTACTCAGGTTCCTAATCATTTAAATTAATATTTTACAAATCATTGCCTGTCTCCACTATGGACATCCAATTTAGAATTTAAAAACCTTCATCTTTTCGATTTAGTCGCAGTGCATTGTTTAGTTTCCTCACACCTTGATCATTTTCCTCAGTTTCTCGAGAATGATTAAATCAGGTCACTGTTTTTCGACCATAAGTTGCGCTTGCGACTGCGCCCTCTGTCTTTAGCGCCACCCTGTTGAAAACGAGGAGCGATCTAAACATCGTTTTCCCCGCTGAGGCTACTTCATTTTAATGCTGGTTAGTATTTTCCTGAAAGCAAATCTTCATCCAGAAATTTACGAAATCAGATAATATGCTAGAAATTTAGGATGTTGGTTTTTTTTCTGTAGAAATATCTAACTTGGTATCTCTTTTACATTGAGTCAGCCTTAAGGGTACGAAATTCCTTACAGTATTCTACTTTTCCCTCGGGGCCAATTCTGAATACAATTCAATCGTTTTTTGAAGATCTGAAAAAATAGTTTGCTCATCCAACCAATCAGTCAGTAATCTATGCACCTCGACTTCTTTGGCCAAGAGAACCCTCCAAGTTTCCAAACATGAATCAAATACCCAATAGAGCGAGTCAGCAACTACAAATACTCCCGGGGAAAAAATGCATGATCATATTTTATCCCTGGATTCCGTTTCTCGAGTATTTCCATTTCAGCTTGGGAAAGAATGAAGGGAAAATTAATTTTCCAGTGACCCAATATGAACACTCCATTTACCATCAAGGCGATTATTGCCTCTAGACATTCCCGACCTCCACACTTTTTTTTTATCCTCGCATTATCAAGTCTTCAATTAGATGCGTGGTTATAAACTTGTAACTAAATAAATTGAGATTTTTTATTAGCAATTTCAAAGCTAGTGACGAAAATACCTATTACTGGGATCGTCACTAACTTTGTGAATGATTGATTAGTTTTTCAAATTGGTTTATCTTGACCCGGTTGCTTCTTTTTTCTGCAGGAGCTACGAAGCAAAAGACCTTTTAAGATATGGGACAGCTGGCGTAACGTAAGGAAAGGACTTGTTGTTAGCAATTTTGAGGAACTAATACATCGAGGTAAGAATCCAGAAATTATTACAGGTTTCCTCAACTATCAGGGTGAGCCTTAAGGCTCTCAAAATTACTTAGGCTTTCGCGGGATTCATAATACGTCTACAAGAATGCATTGTTTTTTTCTAATATTCTAACAGCATAATCTAAAGGCATTTATACCGGCCAGAACATAGAGATTTTGTTTGAATTTTTTTTTGTAATTGAAAATTAAATGTTTTTTTATGCCTGTAAAATACACACGCTGGCTATTACGTATGCCGGGTTGCAGTCGTCCAGTCTAGTCTTTAGTCGCATAAAATCTAAGGATCTTTCATAAATTACGTTACCAATTTTCGGCAGTTTTTACCCCCCCCCCCTTGACCCTGAAAAAAACGTAGCCTTTAGGTAAAACCCGATTTTACGTTAATAGGTATTTTTTGTGTGCTTATATCGAGTCAAGTTTTTTATAGGTCTATTTTATAAAAAGGCGAATTTTCAACAAAATAGAAGAACTCTTAACCCAAAAGTTGAATTTCGAGCTAAACAACAACAAAAAACGAATTGTTAGCAAAATAGTTCAATTTGAACCAAAAGTAGATTTTTTACTTAAAAATAACCATTTTCGACCAAAAAGAGAATAGGTAAATTTTCAATTATCAAAGCAATTTTTTAACCCAAAAAAAGGATTGTTTAATAAACCTGTTCAATGTATAACCAAAGAGATGAATTTTTAACAAAACTTTTGAAACCATAAACAATAAATGCATTTTTAAGAAAGTATTTTAACTTTAAAACTTAGTTTTACTTAAAAAGACACAAACTTTTTAGAAAACTGAAGAATTATTAACAAAATAGTTAAATTTTTAGGAAAGAACAACATTTTTTTATTAAAGTAGTTCATCTTTAAAAGCTGGTTGGGAAACTTGAAACCACAAAGATGAATTTCTTAAGAAAAATAATAATTTTCTACATAAAAAAAACAATTTTTGAACAAAATTCAAGAGTTCTTAACCAAAAAGTTGAAGTTTCAAGTTAAAAAGATTAATTGATTAGTAAAAGAATTAATTTGCTACAAAAATACGAATTTTTAACAAAATTCAAGAATTCCGGACGAAAAAATTGATTTTTTAACTAAAAAGATTAATTTTCAAACAAAAATATTAATTTACTACCAAAAAATACGGATTTTTAAGAAAATTCAAGAATTCTGAACCAAAAAGTTGCATTTTTAACTAAAGAAGCTGAATTTTTAAACAAATAGATTAATTTACAACCAACAAATATAAATTTTTTACCAAATTTAAAGTTATATTTTCAAGTAAGGAAGATAAATTTTAAAGCAATACAATTAATTAACTAACACAAAATAATTTTTTAAAATAAAATTCAAGAATTCCGAAACAAAAAGTTATATTTTTAACTAAAAAAGATGAATTTTTAAACAAAAATATTGATTTACTGCCAAGAAAGATGCATTTTCAACCAAATTAAAAAAATTCTAAACCAAAATGTTGAATTTTTAACTAAAGAAGCTGAATTTTTAAACGAAAAGATTAATTTACGATCAATAAAAACGAGTTTTCAACCAAATTTAAGAAGTTATATTTTCAAGTAAGAAAGATAAATTCTTAAACAATAAAATTAATGAACTAACACAAAATACGAATTTTTAATTAAATTGAAGAATTCTGAATCAAAAACTAGAATTTTTAAATAAAAAATATTCATTTGATAAAAAAAAAACTATTTAAAAAAAAATAACAATACTGAACCAAACAGTTTAAATTTAAACTAAAAAAGATGAATTATTAAGCAAAAGAATTAATTTGCTACAAAGAGACGAATTTTTAACCAAATTCAAGAATTCCGAAACAAAAAGTTAAATTGTTAACTAAAGAAGATGAATTTTTAAACAAAAAGATTAATTTACGTCCAAGAAAGTTGAATTTTCAACAAAATTCAAAAAGTTGTTAATTAAATAACAAAAATACGATTTTTTAACAAAATTAACAATTTGGAACCAAAAAGTTCAATTTCGAATTAAACAAGACGAATTTTTACATAAAAAGATTAATTTACTACCAACAAAGACGAATTTTTAATGAAATTTAAGAGTTCTTACTCAAAAATTTTAAGTTTTAACTTAAATAGATAAATTATTAATCAAAAGAATTAATTAAATTAAAAAAAAAGAATTTTTAACAAAATAGTTCAATTTAAAATAAAAGTGGAATTTTCACTTAAAAAACAATTTGAACCCAAAAAAAGGATTTTTTAAAAAAACCTGTTTAATTTCTAACCAAAGAGATGAATTTTTAACGAAAATTTTGAAACCCTAATGAATAAATGCATGTTTAAGAAAGTATTTTAACTTTAAAACCTAGCCTATTAAAATTTTGACCAAAAAGATGAATTTTTAAATAAAAAGATTAATTATTTACTCAAAAAGACACGAATTTGTGACAAAATTCAAGAATTCTTAACAAAAAAGTTGAATTTTCAGAAAAGAAAAAAAATTTTTTTTAATAAAGTAATTCAACTTTAAAAGCTAGTTGGGAAACTTTTAACCACAGAGATGAATTACTAAACAAAAATAATAATTTTCTACACAAAACAATTATTTTTGAACAAAATTAATTAATTACAAAAAGACGAGTTTTTATAAAAATTCAAGAATTTTCTTCCAAAAAGTTTAAATTTCAACTTAAAAAGATTAACTATTAAGCAAAAGTATTAATTAATTCCAAAAAACGAATTTTGAACAAAATTCAAGAATTCCGATCCAAACAGTTAAAATTTCAACTAAAAAAATATCAATTTTTAAACAAAAATATTAATTCACTACCAAGAAAGACGAATTTTTAAGAAATTTAAGAATTCTAATTCAAAAAGTTGAACTTTCAAACAAGTAAATTATTTTACTACAAAAAAGGCAAATTTTTAATTGAATTTAATAGTTCTTAACCAAAAGTCTAGGTTTCAACTAAAAAAGATTAATTATAAAACCAAAGGATTAATATACTACTAAAAAGACGAATTTTTAACAAAAGTGCAAGACTTCGTTTTGGTTAAAAAAGTGACGGCTAGGTTTTAAAGTTGAACTACTTTCTTAATAATTAGAAAAAAATTTCTTTCTTTCATACAAAATAAACTTTTTGGTTGAGAATTCTTGAACTTTGTTAAAAACTTGTCTTTTTTGTTAGTGAATTAACCTTTTTGTTCAAAAATTCATCTTTTTTATTTGAAAATTCACCTTTTTGGTTAAGATATCTTGAATTTAATTTAAAAATTGTTTTTTTGGTCGAAATTTAATATTTGCGTTTAAAATTTTATTTTTTGGTTAGAAATTCAAAATTTAGGTTTTAAAGTTGAGCTACTTTCTTCAAAATTTAAAAATTCTTTTTCTCCTGAAAATTAAACTTTTTCGTCGATAACTACTGTATTCTGTTGAAAATTCGTCTGTTTTGCTAGCAAATTAATATTTTTGTTAAAAAATTCATCTTTCTTAGGTAAAAGTTCATCTTTCGGTTGAAAATTCTTGACTTTAATAAAAATGCATATTTTTTGTGGTAAATAAATCTTTTTATTATAAATTCATCCTTCTCAATTGAAAGTTAAACTATCCGGTTAGGAATTTTTGAATTTTCTTAAAAAATTCATTTTCTTCGGTAGAAAATTAATTTTTTTGTTTAAAAATTCATCTTTTTGGTTCAAAATTTAACGAATAGGTTTTAAAGTTAAACTACTACAATAAAAATTAAAAAAAAATCTTTCTTTCCTAAAGATTCAAGTTTTTGGTTGCGAATTCTTGATATTTATTGCCAATTCGTCTTTTTTGGTAGTAAAGCAATATTTTTATTTAAAAATTCATCTTTTTGGTTCAAAATTTAACAAATAGGGTTTAAAGTTGAACTACTTCAATACAAATTTTAAAAAAATCTTTCTTTCCTAAAGATTCAAGTTTTTGTAGAATTCTTGATATTTATTGCCAATTCGTCTTTTTTGATAGTAAAGCAATATTTTTGTTTAAAAATCCCTCGCGTTTTGCTGAAAATTCAAATTTTTGTTCGAAAACATTTGAGCTTTGTTAAGAAATTTTTTCTCAGTAGAAATTTAATTTTTTTTAAATTAATCTCCTCGGTGTAAAATTTAACAACTAGCTTTCAAAGTTGAACTATTTTAATTTATCTTTTTGTTTAAAAACTCGTATTTTTAGTTGGAAATTAAACTTTTTACTTTGAAATTCTTGAAAAAGTAAATTAATTTACTACAAAAAATTAGGAAATTTGAATCAAATTGAAGAGTTCTCAAGCAAAAAGCTAAATTATTAACTAAAAAAATGCATTTTTTAATAAAAAGATTTATTCACTACAAGAAAGACGAATTTTTAACAAAATTCGAGAGCCCTGAACCAAACAATAGAAGATTTAATTTAAAAAATAAATTTTTAAACAAAAAGATTATATTTAATACAAAAAAGATGAATTTTTAATCAAATTCAAGAATTCTCAACCAAAAAGAGGAATTTAAAAGAAAGATTTTTTTCTAATTTTTAAGAAAGTAGTTTAACTTTAAAACTTAGTTGTCAAGTTTTTAACCAAAAAGATGAATTTATAAACGCAAAGATTAATTTACTGCAAAAAAAAAGAATTAAACAAAATCAAGAATTATCAAAGAAAAAGTGGAATTTTTAAATAAAAATAGGAAGTTTAACAAAATTCAAGACTTCTGAACAGAAAAATTGAATTTGTGCTACAAAAAATGAATGTTTAAACTAAAAGATTAATTTACCAAAAAAAAAGATGAATTTTTAATAAAATTCAAAAATTCTCAAACAAAAAGTTTTATTGTAAGTAGTTGAAAATAAATAATAATAAAATATGCAGCCCGCCATACACAGTAGCTAACGTGTTGCATTTTTCAGGCGTCAAAATACTTTTTTTTTTAAATTACAAAAAAAAAATAACAACAAGAAAATTTTTAGAAAAATCCGCTATGTAACCTCGAATATTGAAAATAATTAAAGTCCTATTGTTTTTAAATATTTTCAATAAATATTGAATAGCTCAAAAATTATTCATATCTTAATCACCTTCATATGAATAATTTTGAATAAATTTTAATTATATATAATAATAAAGAAATATGAACGAAATTCAATATATTTTTTATAAATAAATCCAATCAAATTGCATTACTTTTCAATAACTTTACACTCATTCTAGAAAATATTTTACGGACTAAAAATTAATTACATTTTGCGCAATTGAACCCAATCGATTTCTATAGTTTTAAATAATTTTAGTCATACGACTAAAACTTATAAATGAATGAAATTTTATTTTTTGGCACGAGTTATATTAAATTAAATCTTATCTTTTGGCAATAGTTTTAATTAAATTATTTAAAAAAATTGAAGGAATCAGAAATTATTTTCTATAGTTTTTAATTATTTTAATTATATGATTAAAACTGATAAATTATTGAAATTTAATTTTCTTACCAAGAGTTAAATTGAATTAATTCTTAACATTTTGTAATTCTTTAAATTGCTTTATTAATTATATTTTATTTAATAATTACATTATTATTTTACGATTAAGACCTACTAAAGTAATGAAATTTGATTTTTTTCCCACGAGTTTTATTAAATCAATTTTTATCTTTTTGCAATAATTTAAATTGCTAAGAATACGTGAAATAAAAAAGTGTATTTGTAAACCATACCTTTAAAAACAATCGTAATGAATTAAAACTGTTTTTAAATTTGTTGATAGCAACTTTTGTTAATATTATTAAAAAATTAATTTTACTAATAATTTTCATCTATAAAAAGTTTAATGGCATATTTTAATCGTTACGTCTCGTTTAAATGCATTTTTTTAATAGTGCAATACTTATTTATTAATTATTTTTAAAGTAAACAAAAAAGATAACGAAGTGCAAAAACAATCATAAAGAATGAATTATTCTATTAATATTATTAAAAATTCGTATTACTAATAATTTGCCTTAATAAAAATTTTCGTTGGTAAATTTCTTTTGTAGAAAAGTTAACTATTATGTTTAAATATCGTTTTTTGGGTTGAAAATTAATTTTTTTAAATTAGTTAGTTAAATTAGTGTTTCTTTGGTAGAAAATTAATCTTCCCGATAACAATATTTTGTTGAAAACTCGTTCTTTGTTTGATTGAAAATTCATTTTTTTAAATGTCAATTTAATCATTCGTCATTTGGTTGAAAAATAAATCTTATGTCAAAACTTAATTTTTTGGTAAAAAATTATGAAAGATTCATAATTTATCTTAAAAATGTGTTTCTTTGGTTGCAAATTGATTTATTTTCTTGAAAATTTATCTTTTTTGCTTGACAAAATATTTTTTCACTAAATGATTAAGTATTTCAGTTTTGATTTAAAATTGAAATTATGAAAATTCAACTATTTTTTTTTAATTCATTGACATATTTAGTTAAAAATGCGTCTTTTCTGGTGAAACATTATTATTCTTGATCAAAAATGTATTTCTTTGGTTCAAAATTCAACTATTTCGTAGAAAATTCATTTTTTGAGTAAAATTAATTTTTTGAGTAAAATTTGTATTGTTGTTAAAAACTGAACTTTTTTGTTGAAAATTCTTAGTTTCTTCGATGAAAATAATTTCCACAACTAAAAATAACCATATTTAATTTTTAGTTAAAAATTAATGTTTTTTAGTTGAAAATTCAACAATTTGATTACAAATTTATGTACTATAGAAAATTAATGTTGGTGGTTAGAAATTCATCTTCTTAGTTGAAAATTTGTCTTTTTTTTTTGTAGAAAATTAATCTTCTTAATAAATTTATTTGATTGAAAATTTAAATATTTTGTTAAAACTTTGTATTTTTTTTTTGCTAAAAATGATTTTTTTAACCTGAAAATTCAACTATTAGACATATTTTTTAGTTTCAAATTTAACAATTTGGTTGAAACTTCATTTGTTTTTTTAAAAATTATTTTTTTAACTGAAATTTTAACTATTCGATTATTGGTTTTAAAATTATATTTTTTACTTAGAAATGTAACTATTTTGTTGAGATTTCTTTTGTTTTTTGCAAACAATTATTTTTTTAAATGAAAATTTAACTATTTGATTTTGTAGAAAATTTACTTATTCTGTTAAAAATTCATCCTTTTCTTATTGAAAATTCAATTTTTTTCGTAAAAACTTATTTATCTTGAAAAGTCTTCTAGAATCTTTTTTGGATGAAAATTGTATTACATTTTCAACTTTTTTTTTAAAATAAAAATTCATCTTTTTTAAGTGAAAAGCATATTTTTTGGATTGCAAATTCAATTTTTTTTCGTAGAAACTGAATTCTTGTTTAAAAATTCATATTTAGATCGTTAGAAGTCAACTTAAATCTTTTTTAACAGATTGTTTTTTATTTAAGAATCTATCTGTTTTAGTAAAAAAAATTTTTTTTATTAAAATGCAACTTTTTGGTTAAAAATTATTCTTCTTCGTTTCAGTATTGATATGGCTGAATCACTTTGTTAAGAAATCATTTTTTTAAAGATTTTCATTTTCAGTTGAAAATTCATCTCTTTGGTTGAAAGTTTAATTATTTTGTTGAAAGAAAAATCATTTTTAATTGGAAATTCAACTTGAGTAAATGTTAAAGAAAATAATTTTTTTTTTGATTAATGGTTAATGTCTTGAGTTGAAATTAAGCTGTTTACTAGAGAAGCCATTTTTTGTTTAAAATTAATTTTTAAAATGACAATGTAACTTTTCCGTTTTTAAAGATTGATCTTTTTTAGCTGCAAATTCTCCTTTTTTTGGTAAACAAATTTTTGGTTGTTTGAAATTTCATTTTTATTGTGTAAAAATGAATCAGGTTCGGGGAAAATTAATTTTTTAGGGAATTCATATTTTTTGTTTGAAAATTCAGTTTTCGTAGAGAAAATTCGTCTTTTGGCTTAAAGGTTCAATAATTCAGATAAACTTTTCTTTCTTTCTTGAGCAAAAAATCTTTATTTGCATAAAATTCCTCTTTTTGGCTTTAAAATTCGTTTTTATTTTGTACAAGTTTCATCTTTTTTGATAGAAATATAAGCTAAGACCTTTTTTTGTTGGGAACTTTCCTTATTAGGTTTAAAATTCAACTATAATGTTAAAAATCGAATTTTTTGAATAAAATAAATTAATAAATTTTAAATTTGTATTTTAAATACTGTTTTATTGCGTTTATGAAAGATTCTATGTTAAAAGTATTATAAGATTAAAATGGTGGTATTTGAGTATTAATGATCAAGAAAAATGCAAAATGAGGGAATTATCGAAACCAATAACTAGCAAAAAATTTCTTGGAACTAAAAAATTACGTACATTAAGAGGGAGGAGGGTAGAAATATTTTTTTACAGTTTTTACAGGGGGAAGGGTAGGGGGCCTATAATCCGTTACGTAATTAAGTACTGCCAATTATATATTCCAAGAAATATTTTTTATTTTTATTTTTCAGGGAAGGAAAAGTTGGGCGTGCCACAAAACGAGAGTGTATCATTGGTGCTCGAATCTGACGGGACGCAAGTTGAGGACGGAGAATATTTCAAGACCTTAGCGAACAACACGATTCTGCTTTTATTGCGGCATGGCGAACGCTGGTGTCCCACTGGCGTTGACATCATACGTGCCGGTATGTTTTCACAATTATTCCGCTCGATTTTAGTTTCCTAATCATCGTCAGGCAGACTCGTCGGACGCGATAATTTCTTCCGTTTTGTTTGAATTCATACGTTAGTATGTTGATCTATTGTTATCTGACGAAGCCTGCCCTATTTGGCCAAAATGATTACGATTTTCTATAAAGAAATAATTTTTGAGGAATTTTAATTCTGTCTGCATGTGGCTGAAATTTTATAATTTTGTACCTCACCATAATGGCAAAGTTTCAGCCAAACTTGCTGCGAGACAATTTTCAATAGGAACATTGAATAGCATTAATTATGATTCAGTTGTAATTATTACGATTTGTCAAATAAGCTTACGATTTGGTAGACAGAACACTGCAATATTCACTCATGTGGTGTATTGATTCCATGCGAATTTGGTTATAATTAACAATATCAAAGTTTCAGTATCAAATATCCCGGAATGATAGGCTTCATAAGAACGCTTTTCCGGAGACTTCACGATTTGATCAAACAATTAATCTCATCCTTTTGTTTCAGCAATTTCAGCGATCCCAAAAATAGTTTGCGAGACTATCCATGCGTTGGAGTTGCATGATGAGACGCCATCGTGGAAGATTATGGACAATAAGGGACGAGTCACAGTGGTGCTGCACTGGGATCAGCGATCGTCGTCGTCGTCGCAGGTGCAGCAGTCGAAGGGTCAGGACGCCCAAAGCTCCAAGTACTCTCCGACAAAGAAGGCCGACTTGAGCTCCTCGCAGCGTCCCTCTTTGGTCATTCAGACGAGTCTCGACAAGATCAACTACGGCAAGTCGGTTCACCCCGTGGAACTTGGTCCTCGCTACAGCAGCCCACAAATCACTGTGATAAATCATGATGATATCGTACAGAAGAGTTTTACTAGTCCGAGTAATAGTTCCTACGGGCCCGCCATCGCTCCCGGCTCGATATCGTCTTCACACATGCACGGACGGCTCGTGAAGCAAGGCACCAACTCCTTCGAAAGCACCACCATTCATATCCACACGCCCGAGTGTTCCAACCACATCCATCAACCTGTCACCCGGAATGGTAGTCCTGTCAACGGGGCAGATGGTGGTCCATCTGGCGAGTGCGACTTCCACTGTTGTGCTCTTCATGAGGAGGGACGTAGAATCGCAGTTCACAAGTCGGTCGCGACTTCCCCGATCCAAGATGCTCAACACCAACACCACCATCTGCAGCAGCAGACCCAGACTCAAACTCCATCGCCACAGCCTCCATCCTCTCTATCAGACGGCACCAGACGATCAATGGGGAAAGGACACGTGAGATTCAGAGACACTGCAGATGAGGAATCGGGTCGCAATGCGGCCTCCGGACCCTTTCATGTTCATCACCATCACCGAAATCATCATCAAGAGGCGCACGACAGCTCCGAGTCTGAGACGGAGAACACGATCATGGAGGACGAGATCGTAACTTCGGAGAAGTTTCTTCTTCTGATCGATCAGCTCACCGTGGACCAGAAGCATCACCTTAGCATCAAGGACATCGGCATCATCCTCGAGAGACTCAGCTCAAAGATCCTAGACGTGGAGCGACTAGACAGGGAAAGCGAGAGCGAGGAATGTTACAACTGGACGATCAAAGCGATCATTCGTGGAGATGTCCTTCGCGAATTAGGAGTTATTTACAACGGGAATTACTACGCTATCTCGGAACATCCCGGGTACAAGGAAGAGTCAGAAGAAAATAACGAGGATAATGAGGAGGAGGAGGAAGACAGACTTTAATAATGCTGTTTTATTAGATAGATAGATTATACACCTATTAATGGTTATTATTAACATAGTACGTACTGAGATACGAGAGAAGGCAGGAGAGGGAAAGACCGCGGACAAAGAGAGACAAGTGACTTTTTCAAAATGTTTTCATAATAAAATGCATCATAATACGATAAATACCTATAAACCTAGTTCTATAAAGACGGTTGTTGAAATGTACTTATTATTGAATAGTATGTATACTTCTAGGAAACATTGGGATACGGATGCTCTCCGTAACCGTCCACGACACTGCCCTATCTAAGACAAACGATTTATTAAAATGACGCAATTCCGACTACCGATCATCTCCCTCAGAAGAGAGCTCGGCACGGTTCTTCCCTTTTGCGTTCATCGTTCCTTCCGTTCTTGGACGAACTCGACGAAAGATAGTGAGTGGTGTTTAGTGAAACGGTGCAAACGCGAGACGTTATTTCCGTAAACGGATCAAGAAAGAGACAAGAAAGAAATAGTAAAGAAAGTTACGAAGAAAAAAGAAAGCCCCAGGAGTCGACACCATCGGGATGAAGTACTTTCTAAGTGTATTCAAATACAAAATAGATCGGCGAAGTGTGTTCATGGCTTCTCAGTTTGTGTGGCTAATGTACCCTTCCCTGGTGCTACTAGCAAAAAACTATAGGAACGTGCCAAACTAGAGTTCTTGTAATAAGAGTGAGTTCCGTTCGGCAGTTTTTTTGTTGCTGAAACCGAAGTAGGTCAGTATTGTAAAACAGGATATGGCGAATATGTTGCCCCTCACACCTAATGTTGGGCGCCAAGCGTAGCAGAGCTGCTACTAATTACAAGTAATTATTGGCATGGTAATGGAATTAGGATTATAAACGACAGACAAAAACCTAATTCGTGCCATACTCTGGTAATTAGTGACATATTGGGCTAGAGTTTTTGGAACGATGGTAGAAACAGAATCGGGACGAGGATTAGGAAAATTCGACTTCCACTAATTATTGGAATGATGAAATTAGGATTAGGAAACTGGACAAAAGTCAGACAATCCAATATCACCCCGAAATCAACAATTAGTTGCAAATCTGAAATACCTGATTTTCCACGTGGGGCATCAGATATAGCGAAGCTAATAACAGCTTTTATATACTGATCGAAATTCCGGTAAGAAGCCTTGCATTAAAATGTATTAAAAAATGTGAATCCCTAAGAATTCCGTTTCTGTCTCTTTATCATAAGATGTTCACCTTGTTCAAATATTAACAATTACAAAAATGTAAAATCATATTAAAACATTTTAACAATTATTTTTCACTAGAACCATCTGCGTGGAAATTAATCCAATTATTAATGTAAAACAGGAAATAAAAGTAGCTAGATTTTCTAAATAAAAGGGATTAAAATATTTATATTTCTTGGTTGCTTTATGGTATTCTCAAAGATTCAAAACGTGAGGACAAAAACGGGATCAAGAAGTATTCAATATTTCTCACGTTACCACTGGATGTATGCACTTTTTTAATACTTTTTAATGCAAGCCTTTTTACCGGGGTAGGATTAAAAGGAAAATGTTGACACCTAGATGCTCCAGCAGTGACCATAAAGCATATATGCCTGGAGGGAGCCTCTTGTATAAAAAAGTTGTGGCCGATTTGGCGATTCGGAGTAAGAGAGAAAGCAATACTGGGGGATACGCTATTTCTGTTGCGCAGCTAGGTGATTGGTTGTTTCAATTTTGCTCCATAAATAGCGCTACACTTACGCTTTCATGTAAAGTATCTAACTTTTATTTAGAGAGAAACGGCAAACAGCCAATCAGATTGCTGCGCGAGAGAGATACCTCATCCCGATAACTGAGAGTCTGTCTCTCTCACTTTGCCACCAACTATGCCATTGACTAGCTTCCTCTAAGGTCGCAAGTGGACTAGGGAATAGAAAGAGAGGGAAAATCGAAAAAGTCGAACTGTCCTTTCCTAAGTATGGCGATTGATCCTTCTCTAACAAAAGCAGATGGAAGATCAGTAGAACGAATCACCATCCTGAGAAAAGGACAGGTTAAACTTCTCGATTTGCTCTCTCTTTCTAGTGCGTAGTCCACTTCCGAAAGCATTAGCCAGCTCTGCCCTCCAAATGAAAATAACCGTAACTGCGGTTCGGATTAGTCATCTGTCATTTGTACAAATGTTTAAAATAGGATTTAAAAATCCATAATTTTTG
>JAAAKG020093832.1:0-16198 GCA_010014905.2 Druon quercuslanigerum
ACTGTCGAAGACATAAAAGAAGGACAAGCAGAAAAGTTACTTGCGGCAGCTGATAAGTACGAATTAGAAAATCTTAAACCAATCTGTAGGAAAGAAATCGAGAATAGATGATCAGGAAGCTCTCGACGTCCTTGCAATTGCTTAAAAGTACAATGTGCCATGTTTTAGGAACATTTTTTTGGACTGTGAACGAAAAAACTCAAAATAGTTTAATCTTGTAAACCATATCAACATTTGTAGATCAAAGGACGTGTTCAAACACTTATTTTTTAGTATCCTATTAATTCATATTAGCCAGCTTTTAAAAATGTCCGCTTGTCTTTGTAAAAAATAAAGTTAAAAAGATTTTTAAAAATATTTACTGTGAAACCTGATACGCAGATATAATGCGATTTTTAAGCGATCCCTTACAATTACCACTTAAATTATTAAATCAAATCTTTAGAACTTGACTTTACATGTATATATATATACGTATGATGTGTCCTTATGAACTGTTTGTAGTAATAAAAATTTCGATGTGAAAATATAGTCTTATTTGTTCCTCAGCGTAAATTTGAATCAAAATTAAACAAGTTTTCTGAATGGATTAAAGATAGCTGAACTTTAAATAAGATCAATAATGATCTTGATATATCTGTTGATAATATATTTCCCTCGCGCTACGCGCTGTACGTCCCCAGGATTTTTGTATAGAACTTGTTGATTGTGAATTCTCTTTTGTTAAAGCTCTCTCAAATTTAACGAACACATTCTGATCACGAGTCTCGTAGGAAAGAAAGGTTACAAAGAAATTTTCAGATTAAATTTAAAAACAACTTTGTTATTAAGCTTTTCATTATACCTTGTTCCCTTCTGTCAAAATTGGTTATTTTTGATGTCATTTTTTACGATTAAAACAAAAAGTACGCGTCAAATCCAAAAGTGATTAATAAGGAATGGGGGTGTTGTATATTTTCAAACATTGTTTTTTCATTAAAATTAAAAGAATATTTAAAAATAAAGTAACTACAGAAGGAAAGTTTTTAAAAACATTTTGGAATTTTTTTATTTGTAAAAAGTATACTTTTTGGATATTTGCGGAAAAATCTGGTTGGGCGGTTGCGACTGTGTTGCGACTGGGCTGCTGCTTTTCAACAATGTTAAGTAAACAAATATGTATGTTAGAAATTATAAATTGACTTTTTGCTAGCTGTCTGCTAGCTAGATGGTTCGTTATTCAATGTATCATTATTCTGATTGTTTCCGTACATTTTTTCATATAACGACCCCATTTGTAGACCTTTTGCGGAAGCAAAATTTGTGTCTGTTAATCTTTTTTCATATATTGCATAGTTTTATCGGAAATGGGATTTTTTATTTTTCATTATTTTATGTGCGATCAAAATTAGAATTACTCAAATTGTTATTAATTACGTTCGGTATTGTGATATAATTCTAAAGTTAGAAACAGTAGTTTAAGAATATATTTTGCGACTGGAATATTTTTGTTTAATAATTAGAAATTAAATTTGCTGAAAAAATAAAATTTATTTATTTATACTGGCCAAATAAACAAGATGCCAGCAAAAATTATTTAAAAAAATTATTATCAAAAGAAAGTTGATCATTTTCATTATAGGAGAGTTAATTATTTACAGAAACGGTTTCTAAAAATTACAAGTGCTTTCTGAAAATTTCCTAAATGGTAACGGAAATATCAGATATCGTGACGGAAAGAAGTGCGCAGTAGTTGCATGCGCACTCCTCGCTTGGCAGTGGTTCAGTATTAGTAGTAATCGGCGGGTGCGAGAGATTTTTTTAATGATTTTTTTTTCTTTTTTTTTTTTTGTTATGGAAGGGGGGTACTTTATCCATGCACATAATTTTTTAGAATATCGTACGCCAAACAAACCTGGTGAGTATAAAACTAACCTAGCTAATAAAAAATTGTTTTAAAGTCAGCGAATTTTATTGGCCAGAAAGAAGTCAGGAATTTAAAGAAAAAAAAATCGTGTAAAAGTCAAAGAATTTCTATAACCTTAAACTGGCAAGGAGAATAAATTTGAAAGTTTTTCAACATTAATTTGAAACTGTTTTATTTCGTTTATAAAAATTCTAGGTTACAATTTTTACAAGCTTAAGATTCCGGTCTTCGAATATGAATATGGTCAGTGGTAAATTAAAGAAAATTAAAAATGACGTTTTGCGTTAACCCTGGTATAATATTCTTTTTGGTAATTTATTAGTCTTGTATTTAAGCATTTTTTGCATTTGCTTTCTCCACAAGATTTACTTTCAGTCACAAATAAAATTTATTTTTTGTTTAAAAATTTAACGATTTTGTTGAAGACATCCTTTTTGGATGAAAATTAAATTTCGGTGTCAAAAATTTGTGTTAAAAACTTGTCTTTTTAGGTTGAAAATTCAACTAATTTCGTATAAAATTGAATTATGATTTAAAACTCATATTTTTATGCTAAAAAGATCTGTTTGTCAAAGTTCGAAAATTTGTCTTCTTATTTAAAAAATTCATCTATTTAAGTAGAAATAGCATTTTTCTTGGATAAAAATGCAATGTTTTGTATAAAAATCAACAGTTTTTTCAAAAAATTATTCTTTTTATTAAAAATTCAACTATTTCATTAAAACATATGCTTTTTAGGTTGAAGGCTCAATTTTTTAAAAATTTGAATTCAATTTTTCTTGGATAAAAATAATACTGTTCGCTCAAAAGTTAATAATTTCTCTGTTTAACTATTTAATTTATTTTCAAATTTTGTTTGAACCGCTTTGTTAAGAAATATTTTTTTGGAGCAGCATTTTACTAGAAATTGCATATTTCTCCGATAAAATTGTAATGGTTTGTATTAAAATTCATGATTTTATGTTAACAATTCATTTTTTATTGTTAAAAATTCCACTGTTTTGTTGAAAATTAATATTTTTTGTTAGAAAATGCGACTTCTCATATTTGTATGCTTAAACGTCTTTTTGATTTAAAAATACATCTATTTAAGTAGAAATGGGATCTTTCTTGGATAAAAATGTAACTGTTTGTATAAACATCCAAACATTTTTTTCAAAAAAGTTATCCTTTTTTATTAAAACTTCAACTGTTTCGTTCAAACATCTTTTTGGTTTGAAAATTCAAGTAAAATCTTCGCATAAAATTCACCTCTTTCTCAAAACTTATATTTTGATACTTAAAAGTCAAAATAAAATCTTTTTCGAATCAAAACTAATTTTTTTATTTAATTTGCATTTTTTATTTAAAAATTCATCTGTTTTAGTAGAAATTTTATACTTTTGGGATAAAAATGGCTCTATCCGCTTAAAAGTGAATCGTTTCAGTTCAAAATTAACTTTTTTGGTTAGAGGTTCATCTATTTGGCTATAAATTAGTTTTTTTGCTGAAAATAACATTTCTTGAACAAAATAATGTCTACATAAAAAAGCTAACAAAATAAAAAATATATTTTAATTCTAATACAATATCATACATTAAAATTGTCTTTCACGATCATAAGGTTTCAAATTGAGATTGTGCTGCCCCACCACTTCAAAGAATATTTGTTTTTTATTGACATTTGACAAATAAATTAATAACAATAATAATGGTAATTTAGATTTGATAATTGAAAATTATTAAAATGTAAAAAATAATTTTTTAATGAAATGAATTTTTTCAATATTAATTAATAAATTGCTTCAATCAAATTTTCAATTTTTACAAGCGAAAATTAAAACGAAACAAAACATAGGAGAAAAGTTTCTAATAGTATCGCTTATGAAGTAAAGTAAAGAAATTGAATTCTGAGGTTACGATCTTTTCTTCAACACCATTTGATTAAAATATTTCGCATACAAATAAATTTCATTCAATCCTAAAGAAGACCAAAATAAACATTACATTAAAAAATATTTTTGAAATAAGAGTTGATAAATCAGAAATAAAAGAAGTATTTTTATGAGGCTAAAAAACATTTTTTTACAATAGGTGTGTGTAATCTTTTTCAGTGCTAAAAACATTTCTTTTCAAATAAGTCTTTAACTGAGAATAATAGGTAAAAAGTAAGAGATGATTTGTTGTTACAACTAAAATGTAAATCACATGAATAAAGTAACAAACACTACACGAAAATATATTATTGCATATAACCTCTTCTTACGAATACTTCAAATTTTTCGCGCTTCGTTACGTATTTCCGATTCCGGTTTCGCGGCGGCTAGTGGAGGGGGTAACGTTACACAACTCTCACCAGAGGAACCATGATCATCCATATTGGATCGTGAGAGGAACTGCGTGACTGTACGTTCATAAAGTTCATTGTTACAAGTTACATCGCTCGTCTCCCTGAAATTTTTCTGGGCTTATTTTGAACGAGACGCTTTCGAGTTAATTCGAAAAGGATTATAAATCGTAAGTACTTGTCATAGAACAAAGTATAATTTAGAATATTGTTTGAGGGTTAGCGGGGGGCTTCGTTTTGAGTCTTCCCTTTTATAATTGCGTATGAACAAATTAACAAATATATACAAAACAGTGACACCTTTAACATGGAATTTATTTTGTCAAACATGTGCGATTTTATTGTGAGTTTTAATTATTTTAAATATTTTATTGAAAAATTGTAGAAACTCGCGCGCATTTTAAGGTTATGTGAGATTTTCGGTTGATATACCGGTGGGGAAAGGTATGTGTGCGAAAATAAATAATAATCATAATACCAGTGGTGTGAGAACGCGGATATGTGGCATGCGCAGTAGTTATTCCTGTATATTTTTAGGTTATGTAACGTCTTATGTCATTTTAAAAATACACAGGAATAGCTACTGTGCATGTCAGAGATATCCGCGTTCTGACACCACTGCATAGTACGCATAGTACTAAAATGTTTAGTGAGTGCATAAAAACATTCTGAACGTTCTGAATTTAAAAATAATTTAAAAATTCGATTTTTCATTTACCCTGATTATATGTTTGAAGCGCAAAACTCATTTTTGTTAATTTTAAGCATCTTTTTCTGTGGGTTATTATATTTTACTTGCAAAAAAATAATTAAAACCAGCCCCGTGCCTCTCAAAGCTAAAAGTGGGATGACTCTTGACCGGAGAAAATTAGTACGCAAGCGCGGCGCTGTTTACCTTTAGGGCCGACTTGCTACAAAATGCATAGTGAAAATGAGAAAAGTGATATTTTTGAACAGTTCAACTGTGATTTTTTTTTGTTTTTCTCCGGGAGAACAAATTTAAATAGTTTTAATATCTAGTAAGGAAAAGTAAATAACAAAATAGTGTAAATATTTGCAAATATATCAGATTGACGAACTTTAAAAGGGCGGGACAATAAAAAAAATTATTTAAAAAATTGATAACAATGTAAAAAAAATTTATTGTTCATTTTGCTATAAAATTTAAACAATTTTGTTTATTTTCTACAAAAAAGACCTAATGTACATATTAATGAGGAATTAATTTCTTATTTTCTAAACTAATTCCTCAGAAATTAATTTTATTTCTGTTTACATCATTAACTTATCTGCGAACCTTAAAGAAATTTGTTAGAAATGGTCAATAAGGTTTATAATAATAGCGCAATAAATAATACTAACAATATAAAAAGTTTCCCAACTTATTTAAAAAAAATTTTTTTAAATATCCCGCCATTTTAAATTTCTCTAATTTATATTCAAAGTTGTACAATATTTTGTCATTTATTTTTCTTCATTCAATGCTAAAACTATTTAACTTTATTTTTCCTGCAAACAATGACGAAAATGCTAGTAGAACTACCGAAAAATATCACTTCTGATTTTTACAATGCATTTGGTAGCAAGCCGGCCCTAAAGGTAATCAGCGCCGCCATTTCGCCTGGTGGCCGCCGGTTATCTCTCATCCAACTTTTATCCTACATGCCTCCCATTACAAATCTCGATTTTTTTCGGTATTTCGGCCGCCATTTTGAGCAGCCATTTCGGAATTTTTAAAAAGGCCACACTCGCCTCGAAAGAGGGATCAGTAACGCACATTTGGAGTCCAAGATCATTAAAATTGTTCACAGGAATTTTGGACAAAGCTTTGTTCCATTTGGCAAAAAACGTCCCATATATATTCATTTATTGTTATTACTGGTATTGCTTCGAGAAATATTCTTATAAAACGTAATATGTAATTAGAAATCCTCTCGATTAGGATTCTTTGAATTGGCCGAAAATTTCACAAAAATAATTTTATATTCCGAAATTTTAAGAAATGCTAGTTTAAGCTTGCATATTCTGTTTTGAATTTGACATTGCTTCTTAGTCAGATCTACAATTCGCAAAGATTATTGAAGACCTAAACATTTATCCAAATCAATTTATACTTTATTAATCTTGGAAAATATTTATTCCTCTCCAGATTTTGTGCAGTACGAACGTTCAAGAATTAGAAGACAGCACGTAAAAATATGGTGGAAAAATTGGACGTTGTTGAATTAATGAAGGTGTTACCAGGAGTTGATCTTCCTTATTCTTTGGAAAGTAATCACACCGTTTGCACACTCATTTCAGTCCATGACGCTATAGAAGATTTAGAGAAAGGTGCCGTTGAGATCCTTTTGCAAAAAGATCCCGAAATTACGTGTTCCTTTAGAGTTGATTACTTTGATGCCCTTTGTGCGAGCATTAAATTAAAATCAAAGAATCCGTGTATGAACTTGAGGTGCAAAGCGTCGCTTTATTTCAACAGACCCCACCTCGAAAAAAACTTTATTTTCCTCGAAGATGTACACTTGTCAAACTTTAGATATCAGTCCACTTTTAAGTTTTCGCGCCCAATTGAAGTAGATTTCGATGAGAATAGTCATTGTTTTTTGTTCTTAAGAATTGCGAAAAAAGATAATTATTTGCCTCCAATGCAAGTCAAAAGTCCGAAGAGCGAAATAATAGAAGACTTATCTTTTCTCTTCAAAAACAAGCTTTTTACCGACGTGAAAATTATCTGTCAAGATCAGGTATTCTCAGCACACAAACTGTTACTCGTGGCTAGATCGCCAGTTTTTCAAGCAATGTTTGAACATAATATGAAAGAATCACAGGAAAACAAAGTCACAATAACCGATGTTGAGCCGGAAATCTTTGAGCATATGTTGCGATTCATATATACCGAAACTGTCAAAAAATTGAAAGAAGGACAAGCAGAAAAACTGCTTGCGGCAGCGAATAAGTATGCTTTAGAAGATCTAAAACTAATTTGCATGAAAGAGATGGCAAAATCCGTAAGAGCAGTTGATGAAGGTTTCGAGCTCGTCGCAATTGCTGAAAAGTACAATTTGCCCGGTTTTAGGGACATTTTTTTAGACTTTGCACGAAAGAATCCAAAATAATCATAAACTTACAATTTTTAAATACTTTCTTACATATTAGTTTTAAAGATCGGCGGATTTGCAGGGTTTATTTATAAATTATTCGGCTATCCTTTTTGAATTTGGAATGTATGTAATTTAATCTCGTCTACCATGTCATCTTTTGCAATTCAAAGTACGTGTTGCAACATTTTGCTTTTTTGTATCGTGTTAGTTCATATTAGCCAGCTTTAAAAAAAATTCTGCTTGTCTTCACAAAAAAAGATTTTTAATATGTCAATTGGACTTGTCACAGATGTAATTCGACTTCCAAGCGATTATGTACAATTAGCAATTGAATTGTGTTTATGCGATTTTCTTTGATATTTGAATTATATAATTTTACCATATTTATACACTATTTTGTAACTAGATTATATATGCATGCATGTGTATGCCATGTTCTTATGAACTGCGTATAATAATAAAAAGTTCCATGTGAAAAAATAGTTTCATTTATGCCTCAACGTATATTATTTTTTTTGATTTGGCAATTTCAAAAACAAACTTTAGACATAAAGCAATAATTTTAAAAAATTCCAGAAAATTGCTTTTTTTATGTAATTTCAAAGTATTGACGTTAGCGAACTTAGTAAATTTGTTAGAAACTTTATAAAATATAACTGATGGAATTAATCGAAAGTTATGGTACATCATGGCGATTCATTTATGAAAGATAATCGATTTTTCACCATTTATTTATAAATGATTTGTATTTTGTTTTCTTATTGTAACTTACGGGTACTAGTTCCAATGAAGCATACTGTAATACTGTTCTAAATTTGTTAAACTTATTTAAATATTTTCTGATTTGCTCTTATATAATTGCTTATAAATTTTAGTCAAAATAAAAAAAATTCTTATAACTTATGAATTATTATTATATAAGAGAAGCCATACGATTTTGTGTTTCAAATGGAATAATTTTCAGGGATATGAAACACTCACGTAATTCTTTGATAATTACGTTTATGATTGTGTTTCAATGCCAAATATTGATACAGTACTTTAGGACGCTTTAACAATACGAATCAAATTGTCGTTTTTATCAGAATTAAATTATCTCTTAATAAACAAATACCTTCCTTGTTTTTTCTATTGTATCTTTGTTTAATTCCTAAAGCGTTTCAAAATGTATGCCGAAAATACCGTCAAAACTATGAGACTGCCTTTTTTTATGATTATTTTTTTTTTAATAACAGATGTCCACATAAAAAAGAAAACAAAATAAAAAAAGATTTTAATTCTAATACAATATCGTGCATTAAAATTGTCTCACGATCAAAAGGTTACAAATTTAGATTATGCTGCCCCACCACCTCCAAGATTATTTGTTTTTTATTGACATTTGTAATTTATTATTCAGCATTTGAATCATGATAAGAACTAATTACTGGTGCATTTTAAATAATGTCTAAGAACTTCAAAAACGTTTTTTATGCATGGCAATAATCTATAATATGTAGTTTAGATTATAATTCTGAGATTTTCCCGCTTGATACTTTTTTCAGAAGTAAATTTCATAGCCAAATTCTACCCTTGTTTTTTTTTTCTATCGTCCCTTTTTATAATTTCCAAAGCGTTCCAAAATTTGATATTAATATGAAGTATATTTTATTCTTTGAATTTTTCTATAAGTTCTCGCTGTAATATTTCCAGTCTTGTGCGTTTCCTCGCACACGATATGAAATATGTCATATTGCGCAATTAGTCTCTGGACCGTTCATTGTTACATAGCTCGTCTCCGTGAAAATTTTCTGGGCTTATTATGAACGAGACGCTTTCGAATTAATTCGAAAAGGATTATAAATCGTAAGTACTTAATATAGAACAAAGAATAATTTAGAATATTGTTTGAGGGTTAGCGGGGGACTTCATTGTGAGTCTTCCCTTTTATAATTGCGTATAAACAGATTAGCAAATATATACAATTCAGTGACACTTTTAAGATGTAATTTATTTTGTCAAACATATGAGATTTTAATTTGGACTTTAAATATTTTTAATATTTTATTGAAAAATTCTATAAAGTTGCGCGCATTTTAAGGTTATGTGAGATTTTCGGTTGATGTACCGGTGGGGGCAGGAATGTGTGCGAAAGCAGTCAATTCGAAAATACACAGGAATCACTACTGCGTATGTCAGGGTTATCCGCGTTCTGACACCACTGCATAATACTGCAATGTTTAGTGAGTGCGTAAAAACATTCTGAACGTTCTGGATTTAACAATAATTTAGAAATTCGATTTTTCATTCCCCCTGATTATATGTTTGAAGCGCAAAAGTAATTTCCGTTATTTTACAGCATCTTTTTCTGTGGGTTATGTTCGAAAATCGATATCTATTATTATTGATTTTAACACTTCGACCCACTCGGCAGTCGATACCCAGTCAGCCAACATTAGGGTGGTTCCTATTTGAACAGTGGCAGTGCAAAAGGTGCTAAGAGACATTTTGAAAACTTTACAGGAGAGCGAAAAAAACTTCTGTAAAATCAAAATTACCGTTTAAAAATAAAAAGTGCACTCCTGACCTGAAATAATACTGATTTGATGCCAAAAAAAGTTTGATCATTTGAAAATTGATATTTAGTTGATATTTAATTTTACTGGTAATTAATTTGATATTTAACAGTTTGATCATTTGTAATTATTTCACAAAAAGTAGCATAGGATACCAATTTAAAAAAAGAAACATCTCTGGCTCAGTTTTTAGAAATTTAAAAATAAACAATAATTAATTGTTAAAATAATTACATAATTTTTTTCGAAAATTGTACTTCTATCATACACGTTGCACGTGGTAATAATCGATTTTCGGAAAAAGAATTACGGATTTTAATGCCACGGAAATGGAAATTTAGAGGGGGGGGGGGGTCGTCTTGCCTTTACCTCGAAAAACGTTTGTTGGACCACCCTAATACCTTTATATTCCTATTTTATTATTATTTTCCTCTAAAGAAGTTTTTTTAGAATTTGTCCAAGTTTGTTTTTCGTGTTTAAACATCCTGCACCATGCATGCCGAAAATTTTACAAAAATAATTTTATATTCCGAAAATAGAAGAAATGCTAGTTTAAGCTTCTATATTCTATTTTAAATTTGACATTGCTTCATGTACGTATGTTTCTTGTAATTTTAATCAAAATAATATGTTTAGAAGCAGCAGGACTTAGAAGGAATATCGCCTTCTAAGTCAGATCTAAAATTTGCAAAGATTATTGAGGATCTAAAAATTTTTCTAAATCAATTGATACTTTATTAATGTTGAAAAATATTTATTCGTGTCCAGATTTTGTGCAGTACGAACGATCAAGAATTAGAAGACAGCACGTAAAAATATGGTGGACAAATTTGACGTAGTTGAATTAACGAAGTTGTTACCAGGAGTTATTCTTCCTTATTCTTTGGAAAATAATCAGACCGTTTGCACATTCATTTCAGTGTATGCCTCTATAAAAACTCTAAACGAACCTGAAGTTGAGATCCTTTTGCAAAAAGATCCCGGAATTATGTGTTCCTTTAGAGTTGAATACAAGGATTCTCTTCGTACGAGCATTAAATTAAAATCAAAAGAACCGTATACGAACTTGAGGTACAAAGCGTCGCTTTATTTCAAGAGACGCCACCAGGAAGAAAACTTTACTTTCCTGGAAGAGTTAAACTTGGAAAACTGTACAGATAAGTCCACTTTTTATTTTTCGCTCCCGATCGAAAGACCTTTCTGGTGCACTAGCTATTGTTATCTGTTTTTAAAAATTGTGAGAAAAGAAAATGATTTCACTTCCATGCAAGTCGAGACTCCAGAAAGCAAAATAATAAAAGACTTATCCTTGCTCTTCCAAGAAAAGCTTTTTACTGACGTGAAAATTATCTGTCAAGATCAGGAATTTTCAGCACACAAAGGTATACTCGTGGCTAGATCGACAGTTTTTAAAGCAATGTTTGAACATAAAATGAAAGAATCACAGGAAAACAAAATCACAATAACCGATGTTGAGCCGGAAATCTTTGAGCATTTGTTAAAATTCATATATACCGAAACTGTCAAACAATTGAAAGAAGGACAAGCAGAAAAACTGCTTGCGGCAGCGAATAAGTACGCTTTAGAAGATCTAAAACTAATTTGTATGAAAGAAATAGTAAAATCCGTAAGAACAGTTGAGGAAGGTTTCGAGCTCGTCGCATTTGCTGAAAAGTACAATGTGCCCGGTTTTAGGGACATTTTTTTAAACTTTGCACGAAAGAATCCAAAATAATCATAAACTTACAATTTTTAAATACTTTCTTACAGATTAGTTTTAAAGATCGGTGGATTCGCAAGATTTATATATATAAATTATTCAGTTATCCTTTCTCAATTTTTAATTGATGTAATTTAATCTCGTCAACCATGTCATCTATTTCAATTCAAAGAACGTGTTGCAACATTTTGCTTTTTTGTATCGTGTTAGTTCATATTAGCCGGCTTTAAAAAAAATTCCGCTTGCGATTGAATCCTGTTTATGCATTTTTCTTTTATATTTGATATTATATAATTTACCACATTTTTACACTTTTTCATAACTAGATTATAAATGTATGCATGTGTATGACATGTTCTTATGAACTGCGTGTAATAATAAAAAGTTCCATGTAAAAATAGTTTCATTTATGTCCAGAAAATTGTTATTTTATGTAGTAAAAAATGTGCTTAAAATATGAACAAAAACAAGTTTCGTGAATTACACAAAAGTACATGAATTTTCAGGTAATTTCAGCGATCTCTGTTTAATTTAAAAATAGTTTCCATTTATTATGAATAAAAAATTCTTCTAATTTTTTAATATTATAGGAATGCACTGGAAAATTTCAAAGTATTGATGTTAGCGAACTTAGTCAATTTTCTACATTATTTGTTTGGTTTTAGAGAAATTGTGATAGACTTTATAAAATATAACTGATGGAATTAATCGAAAGTTATGGTACATCATGGCGATTCGTTTACAAAAGATAATCAATTTTTCACCATTTATTTCTAAATGGTTTGTATTTTGTTTTCTTATTGTAATTTTCGGATACTAGTTTCAATGAAGCATACGGTAATAATGTTCTACATTTGTTAAACTTATTTAAATATTTGCTCTTATATAATTTCTTATAAGTTTTATCCAGATTAAAAAAAAATTGTTATAACTTATAAGTTATTATTATATAAAATAATCCATACGATTTTGTGTGTAAAATGGAATAATTTCCAGGGATATGAAACACTCAAATATCTGATAATTACGTTTGTGATTGTGTTTCAGTGCCAAATATTAAAACAGTAATTTAAGAATCTATTTCGTAACTGGAATAACATTTCATTAAAAAATTTAATTTCCTTATTTATGTAATGGTTAAATAAAAATTGATCCAAAGTATAAAATAAGTTTCAACTCTAATACTATATCATGTTTTAAATTTTGTTGTCATCGAAAGGATGAAAATTTAAATCATGCTACTGAATCACTTCCAAAAAAAATATATTCTTTAATAACATATGTATTTTTTAAATAATTTTAATCATATCTAGAAACAATTACTAGCACGTTTTAGTTAATAATGATTAAGAAGTTTTTCCTCATTTTTATGCATAAAAATAATATATAGGTTTAGATTCTAATTCTTATATTTTTCTGTTTTGTACTTATTTCTTTTGGTAAAAGATTAAAATTTGAAATTAAACTCTCGATCAGTGACGTAATCTTATAAGGTTATTATTATTTATAAGAATTCTTTAAGATTGCGCAAATCTAAGATGTCCGATTTCGTGTGGTGGGGGCAAAATCCGGTGAAGACACATAATAGTTTCAAGGCCAAGTATTAATACAGTACTTTAAGACTCTTTAACAATCCGAATTAAATTGTCGTTTTTATCACAATTAAATAATCTCTTTTATAAACAAATGCCCTCCTTGGTTTTTCTATTGTATCTTTGTTTAATTCCTGAAGCATTTCAAAATGTAATATTAATTTAAAGTATATTTTACTATTTGAATTTTTCTGCCAGTTCTCGCGGTAATATTTCCAGTCTCGGACATTCTCGTTTATACGGTATGATATATAAAACATTTTACGTACTTATCCTCTGACGTTTTTGAACAAAGGACGCTTATTTCTACATCGTTCGTCTCCGTGAAAATTTTTCTGGAATTGTATAACGACGCTTTCGAATTATTTCGAAGAGTCAAGTAAATAAATCGTAAGTACTTGATATCGAAGACAGTGTAATTTAGAATATTGTTTAATGGTGGGCGGGGGGCTCCACTTGGAGTATATCCTTTATAATTGCATATAAAAGCAGTGACACCATTAAACTTATTTTTGCAAAAAAGTGAGGTTTTATTTTCAATTTTAATTATTTTATAAATTTTATTTAAAATTCTATAAGATTGCGCGCAATTTTAGGTTATGTCATATTTACAGTGGTGGGGGAAACTCGGGCGCGAAGATACTGCGTAATAATACGGAAGTGATCAGTACGTCATTGCGTGAAAATATTTTGAAAGTTCTGAAAGCAAATATAATTTAGGAATTAAATTATATTTTCTAATCCTAAGTTCTAAATTTCGCTCACGTTTCCTTCAGCAATTTTTTATTTCCGCTGAGGGACCGTACTTCAATTACATAAAATCTCAATGGGGGGGGGGGGGGGGATCAGACACTGACAATTCTGACATTTTAAATTATATAAATATTCAGATTTAATATTTATGATAAATAATGATTGGGAACTCCCATCAGAAGCAATTTCTTAATCCTAAAATAAAACTTTTAGGCGATAGACGAGAAAATAATGTAATTTTATTGCAGAAAACGCAATTCATTCTGACTTAAAAAAAAAATTCTTAATTTAGTTTTGTTAATTATAGTGATTTTATTTTAAATGACATTATTGGGAACAAAAAAATTTTATTTTAAAAACTTGACAGAGACGAGCGTAATCATCGTAATAAATAAAATATTTTCATTAGCTAAACTCTGAATTCGTAACGTCTTTTCAATTAAAATCGAATTATTTTCTTTCGGTTGCTTCAAAATCCAATTTTAGGATTAATAAATTACTGTTTATGCATTTCCAAATCATTATTTAATATAAATATTAAATTTTAATATTTATTAACTACTAATTAATATCAGCGCGCCAACCGTAACCGATCCGGGCGTATCATAACCGAATAAATTTTAAACATATGCTTCGACTGGTTATTGATTTTTAATAAAATATCAAGTATATTATGCTAAACAATCCTATTTATTTTTGCTTCTTTTTAACTCGTTCTTGCGCGCAATATTGTTCACTCATTTTTGCTCGGACGCTTTTTTACTTCGCGTTTGCCATCAGTTCTATAAATAGGCCTAGGATGAAGTTGTTTTGTCAATTTTTTCAAAAGCCATTGCAATAATAAAGAAAATTTAGCTGTTTTCTAAAAATTTATTAGTATCTGAAATAATAAACCTTGTAAAAAATTCCTGAAAGTAAAATCAAGAATTTAACGACCAAGTGTGGACAACCACAACAAAATGTTTCCATTGCAATCTGAAAGAAAGAAGAAGAAAAGGTTTTTTTTCAGATTTTTGAGCTAAATTTTCGTAGAATTGCCCCAAATGTTAATTTTCTACTAATAAAGATTAGTTTCTTGCAAAATACGTCAATTTTTGAACAAATATTTGAATTTTCAAAGGAGTTTTCAACCTATTTGTTCCATTTACAACTAATAAGAATAATTTTCTACCAAAAAAGATTAATTTCCAATAAAAGCTATCAGCTTTTTAAAGGAGCGTAGGATAATGATATTATGTGAATTTTTTTAGAAGGTATTGCAGAAATGCTACAAATTCCACTGCTAAATTAAATAATCTCTGAAATAATATAGCTTTTTAATATTCTTGGACTCATTTTTATAGTAAATTTTGATAGAATTGTACCACCTTATCAGCATTATTGTACAATGTGTAGCCTGCATGTTTTAAGTTTTTTTTTTTTTAGCTGGGAGAAATATTTTTATAATCCATAATATGTGATTAGAAATCGCATTTGTCTAATTTTGCTTTTCTTATTTAAGCATCCTGCACCATGCATGCCAAAAATTTCACATAAATAATTTTATATTCCAAATCACTTTATTCTTTATTTATCTTGCAAATAATTTTTTTTTGTCCATATTTTGTGCAGTACGAACGATCAAGAATTAGAAGACAGCAAGTGAAAATATGGCGGCAAAATTAGACGCTTTTGAATTGATGAAGGTTATACCAGGAGTTTTTTCTTCTTTGGAAAATACTCAAACCGTTTGCACACTGATTGCTGTGCATGGCACTGTTGACATTATGGAAGACAGTGACAGTATGGAAGGAAGTGTAATTATGGAAGAAAGTGACAGTATGGAAGGAAGTGTATTTATGGAAAACAATGACGTTGAGATCCTTTTGCAAAAAGATCCCAAAATTATGTGTTCCTTCAGAGTTGAATACAAGAATTCTCTTCGTGCGAGCATTCAATTAAAATCAGAGGAACTGTATACGAACTTGAAGTACAAAGCCTCGCTTTATTTCAACAGACCCCACCACGAAAAAAACTTTACTTTCCTGGAAGAGTTAAACTTGGAAAACTTTACAGATAAGTCCATTTTTTATTTTTCGCTCCCAATCGAAGAACCTTTCTATCACACTAGCTATTGTTATCTGCTTGTTACAATTGTGAGAAAAGGATATGATTTCACTCCCATGCACATCGAGACGCCAGAAAGCAAAATAATAAAAGACTTATCCTTGCTCTATAAAAACAAGCTTTTTACCGACATAAAAAT
>JAAAKG020093843.1:0-16197 GCA_010014905.2 Druon quercuslanigerum
CAATTTTTTCTATATTCCAACAAAGGACCCCTGTGGGAAGGGTTGGTCTGGCCACGCTGGCAGGTACCTGACCAGAACGTAGGTCGTTGGTCAGCCCGGTCAGGGTACCCTGACTTGGTCAATGGCGTGCCGACCACTGACTTAAGGGGAGGTCCTAGTGTAAAAAAAATCGATTTTTCAACTTTTGCATAAACATACTTAAAAGCATCACAAAAATTTTTCCTTACAATTTTAGAACCAAATTTTTAGTGATTTTTAAGTTACCCAGTTTTAACTGACGCAGGTATACACATATTTATATTGGTTTTATAAACTTTAAACTTGTTTTTCTCAAAATCACATTTTCTAAAATAGCCCACATCATAACTTTGAAAATAATTAACTTATTAAGCTGAAATTTTGTGGAGACCTTATTTATAATATTTTTAATAATAAAAAGGCTAAAAAAGTTTATACGATTTTTTCAACAACTTCCTAATTTTTTCAAAAAATGTATTAAAACTATTTTAAAGGGTCACGTGGTATAAAAAAAGATACTTATCAAACTCCTATTCAGTTTTCTTGTTTTAGATTTGAAGAAATAGCGTGATCATGTGCGCCAAAAAAGGACTCTTAAGCGAGCGCCTATACCATCGCCATATTCGATAAATAAATACGATTAAAAATTTTTATTTCCTTAAAATGTATAAGTAACAATCCTGAAAAATTCAAAATTATTAAATAAATGCAACTATTACAAAATAAAATCTTTGAAAATTTGCTGATTTACACTCGCCGACTGTTCGGGAGACTGATATACATATGTATAGAAGTCAAATTTAGGAGACTGTTTTCAAGGCTCTCTAAAGAGAGAATAGATTAGTTTGTGTTTATTCATAGATCTAACCGTATTTAAGATTAATTGATCAATTTAAAAATTAATTAAAAGCTCAGTGCCAACGAAGTAGGGAAATAATGTAATTAATCAGAGAATATTAATTTTAAATAATTTCCTTTTTCTTTATCCTTTATTATTACCATTATTATTATTATTGAAACCTTCTTCAAAGATGATAAATACTGCAAAAAGGTATAGTTGCTACCGCCTACTAGCCAAAAACATGTACCTAAGAGCATGGCAGCATTAGACAAATGGTTAGAGGAAAGAAAAACTCACGAAGACCATATAAAAAATCTGACTAAACAGTTGAAAAATTCATCCCTCTAGTTAAAAAAACTGTTCTTCGCGAGTGACAAATACGGAAAAAAGCACGTACAAAAGAAACTGCAAGTCTAACATACGAACAATACACTATAATTAGTGAGTGTAATGGACTAATAACAGTAGTCACTAAGGCTAAGATTTTCTTTCGTGAAAGCTATACAGTTATTGACGAATTTAAAGAAAGTGTAAGGTTTTAAAGCGAATCGTGATTCACTTTTCGCAGAGAATATACAGCTATACGAACGTGGAAACAGGAACTGATTTTACGTAATGAAATATTAGATTTTGCCTTCCACAGACAATACACGGAAACAAGATTGTGGCAAGAGTGAATAACCAGTGTTTTGAACGGATATTATGAAGTGAATTTAGTGAGAAAGAATTACAAACTCGATAAAAAACATACAATAAAATAAAATTTAAATAGCAATACGCGCATGATAGACATTGATATAAAAAGCGATTGAGAATTTTCAGGTCACAGAAGACCTCGACGCGACAATACGCAACGCCTAAAATGAAAATTTTGACGAAACGCCGAGCACCTCACGATCACTATCAGAAATAACCTCTGAGCAATTATGCATCAGAGTCACTGAACGAATTGAAAAACTCGAAAAGAGAACTCAACGGATTATTGCCTAGGAGAAAGAACATGAGCGACAAGAGACGGAGAAAGAATGAGCCCTCCAGGTAAGACTAAAGGCTTTAGAGGAAAGTGTCGGCAGGACACTGGAAGTGACCACTAATTTAACACAAAGCATAGAATATCGTGAGATGAGGATGTAAGCGCAAATCAATAGACTGGAGACCGCCCACGCTAGGGTTGCAGAGCGAATCACCGACTACCTGGTCGCTCCGTCTAGCCACTTCGCAGTGATACTCAAACCCAACGTCAAATATGTGTTGCCTGAGTTTCGTAGGGAGGGAAGCCCCAAGAGTTACCTGAAGCAGATGAAACAATACTGCTTCTCCGAGAAATTTCAAGCACTTTATTGGAATGAATATACTTAGCATGTAATAAAAAAAATTAGAATTCGGCCACTTTTAACCTGGAAAAGGTAAATCTAGAGCTAAATACGCAACAAGAGTATTTGCACACGTCAGAGGTTTAATACCTGCTCCTGAACAAGAGGAGGTAATAAAAAAATTAGCGCGTCATTTCAACGACGAAATAAAATACGCGATTATTGGAATAGAGATCAATGAATGTGAACAACTCATTGAACTTCTCGAAGAATTTAATCAAATTGGCAGCACTAACTCTCCCCGAATGGAAAATACTGGACCAGGGAACCCGCCACCGTCTAATGGAAATAGGTCAAATGGCTACATAGGGTCTCGACCGAACACAGGTACTGGGGGGCAGCGTGCCTCGCCGCAAAATAACTAATGGCAACAATCTCAAAGCACACCTCTATACGAAGTGCAACATGTGGAAGTGAATGAGCAACAAAACATCGGATATTGATGTGGTACAGGAAACCACATATTATGCTCACCTATTCACAAACACACATAAGGACCTCTTAGAAAAAACTAAGGAAGCAGCAAAAAAGCCACGATCCAAATGTTAAACAGCAAATGTGAAGATCGCGCGTATTCTTACGCGAGCGTTGATAGACACGGGAGCAGAAGTCACGTGTATTTCCGAGGAATTTTTTAACAGTAACCGAGAGAGGTTTAGCCGCTATTCAAGCCTACCGTTTCCAGGTGGAGCTATCGCAGGCCTTGTGGGGGCAAGGCAGTACGCCTCAGCAAACAAATAGCTAGTGTGCAATTGTCGAACAACTTAATATAAATGGCGTTCCTATTCGTGCCATGCCTCTCATAAATCTGTATAATCGGAATTGGAATATTTGACGAACATCGAGCCAACATAAATCTTGACATGAAAATACCTACCTTCTCATATCTAGAGGGCCAACCCGCAATCCGGATCATACAGGATGAAAATAAGGAAAGACAGAATGGCCATTACAATCTCAGTGCAAATGAAAATCGATAGAGAAGAAAGAAATACCTTTAAACATCACGTGAGAGGAAATATATTAAAAAACGAAGGGAAATCAAGGAATGAATGAGAAAGAAAGAGGCTAACTCGGAGAAATTCTATGGAAACATAGACAAGTATTTTGACAAGAACCCGGACTTCTGACAAAATACAAGCACGTGCTAAAGTCAAAGAGGATCAGCCTTTCGTGGCACGCAGCTACCCCATCCCAATGGCACATAGGGACAAAATAAACGAAGAAGTCCAAAGAATACTAAATATGGAAATTATTCAAAGATCTAATAGTCCCTATATTAATCCTGCCGTACCTATAATCAAAAAGGATGGATCCATTCGACTATGCCTAGACGCATGCAAATTAGACGAAATAATGATCGGTGACTGGTAGTGTCCAGAACCTGCTGAAGGATTGTTTCAGAAGTGCAAAGGGATAAACATCATGTCAAATCTTGACATAACAAGTAGTTTCTGGTAGGTACCTCTGCATCCTACCTCAAGAAAGTAAACAGCATTTCAATACAGAGGGAGAAGTTACGAGTCTCGAGTCGATGCATTTGGCTTAAAAGTAAGTATTGCCACTCTCGTCCGTGGATTGGACCATGCATTGCAAGGAAAAGGCGAACACATTATAACTTTTGTCGGTGACATCCTAATTACTTCGGAAAATAACGACCAACATCTCAAACATCTCTACGAAATTTTAAAGCTGCATTTAAGCAAATCCCATTTCTTCAAGAAAGAAACAAAATTCCTTGGAATTATTTTAACCACAAAAGGAAGAAAACCAGATCCAGAAAAATTGAGAGCATGCACAACTTCTCTGCGCCAAGAAATGTGAAACAACTCAGAGGCTTTCTTGGATTAATGAACTTCTATACTAATTTTGGCGATAAACACGCAGAAGAGACAGTACCTCTTCTCAAATTATAGAAAAGGGTGTGCCTTGGAAATGGGACGAAGAGGCACAAACAAGCTTCGAGAGAGTTAAACAACTATTTGGAGAATCAATCATGCTGTACTTTCCAGATCCAAAAAGAGGATACTATCTTTAAACTGATGTCAGGAACTATGTACTACGCGCGTTGCTCTATTAAATTAATGAACAACAAAAAAAAGAACTCATCAAACTTGCAAGCCGGACGTTAAAATGAATGAAAGAATTGCGTGCGATGGTATGGACGCTTCGGAAGTTTCGGACCTACTTGCACGGAGCCACAATAATTAATCGCACAGATTCCCATCACATGATGGATTCTTGCAATACAAGATTACAACATCCAGATTGAGCACCTACCTGGAAAAGAGAACGTGATGGCGCACGTTCTAAGTCGATTACAGGAAGAAGAGAATTATAAAACAAGGCGTGGTGAGACCCGAGTAGTGATAAATGCGCTAAAACATGAATGGACAAAAGAGGTAGAGCAATTAATTCGAGAGATTTGAAAACAACAACGAGAAGATAAAAAATGAAAACAATTAAAATAGTTGATAGAACGTCAAAAACGATAAAAAGCGCTTTAAAATAATCAATCAAATGCTCTACTACTTTGATGAAAAAATGTATAGGATACACATAAACAAAGAGACATTAAAAGCACTCATGGGAATTTCATGATGCTTACGGACACCAAGGCCGTTGAAGGAAGCGTTCTACGCACCTAAACTGGCAAAAGTTACACAGCAAACAATTGTCACATGTGATCCTTATCAACAAAATAAAATACCTACGCATGCGTCAAAAGCATTACAAGAATCAGTACTCCCTTAAGAACTACTGGAACTTATATCGATCGACTTCTTTGGACCATTAACAACAACAAAGTACGGATATGAATATCTCTTTGTAATGATTGACGCATTTACGATATTCACTAAATTATGTCCATTACGGAAGGCTACCTGCGAGGTGGCTATACAAAAATTTATATTAATTTTCATAAACAATAGGACGGCCGCAAAAAGTATTGTAAGATAGGGGCACCAAATTTACGAGCCAAAAATGGAGGCAGGCCCTAAATGAACAAAAATAAGAATTATTCTAACGTCAGTCCGCCACCCAGAAGCTAATATGGTTGAACGAGTCAATTGGAAGCTCGTGAGATTATTTAGGACAGTCCTACCATAAAATAAACATAGCTCGTGGTTAGCAGAACTGGAAAACATCAGTAAATATTAGTTGTACTAATTTCAATGGGGGGCTGTTGTAGCTTGCGGGTTACAGAGGGTGGACTGGCCATAGGAAAAACGAGATTCTCCGTTGTAAGTGTCCTGAAAAGTTGCATCGCATAGGAGAAATCGTAAACCGTAGACGCCAAGTCCTCCCACGCACCCGAGAGTTGCATAAGATGGGAGAAACAGAAACACTCTGAAGTCTATAAAAAAGAGTCTCAAGACGAAAAACGGAGAGTTGATTGATCCTCAATTACCAGTCCTATTCTTTCCGTCTAGATTGAACTTAGAAGTGTTTAAAGATTTTCTTTAGGCTCTTCTAAGCTTATATTTTGGAATTTGATCTTGGTACTTCACTAATGTGCTCTAACTCTTTCGAATGAGAAGAATCTCAATTAGAATATTTTTGCGATATTTTTATTCTCTTTTGTGACAAATCATACTAAATTTTATTATAATAAAGTGAGTTCTGTGAATCCAGTATAGTTTCTTATGAATAGCATAAGAATTCATTCCTTTCACTATTCAAGAAAGCAACTATCTTGAGATCAATATAGTCCAAAGTGGAAATATTTGCCAAAGTTATAAATTTTAATTAAATTTTAATTAAACCTCTGGCGCTTAGCCTTTGTTATCGCGCGACGACGGGACTCAACATTGTGTACCTCTTAGGCCTCTAGCATAGGCAGCAGCTAGAATTTGAAATTAGAAGTCGAGGTAGCGGCACATCCGACTGAAATCTGGAAGATTTATGACTCATAATAATAACGAAAGCAAAGATTGACGTTATTATCATCAAAATTATTTTTTCCATTTGTTATAATAAAAACAAATCTTTCCGGGAGAAACCCAAAGGAAGAATAGGTTAGATTGCTTTAATTGTCAATATTTGTTATAAAGTTAAACTTATGTGTATGAACATTTTATCTGAGCGAAGAGGATCATATGTGTGCTGGAAATTGAATAAAAGAAGTTGAATTCAGGACACTGTTTTCGAGACTCTCTACAGAGAGGATAGATTGGTTTACGTGTATTCATAGATCTGACCGCGTCTAAGATTAATTGGTCAATTTAAAAATTAATTAAATGTTCAGTGCCAAATAAGTAGGGAAATAATGTAATTATTCAGAGTAGATTAATTTTGATTAAATCTCTCTTTCTTTTATCTTTATTTACATTTAATTAGAGGTAAATCCGGCTGATTGCACTAAGAATACTTTTTTAAATGAGAATTTTTGTAAAATACTATATTCAAATATTTTTCCTCTCATTGCATGTTTCCTTTAAAAATGGTAATTTTTATTACGTATTTTACAACTTATGTTTTTTAACCTGCTAGTTATTGCAATGCGGTTCATTTATTTAATTTGTGAATATTACTTCTTGCTAACTTTAATCTGCTATCAAAAATATCAATCTTCCTAACTCTAAATGGCAGTTACATACTACGTTTTAGTATGATATAATATAGATTATATAACTAGATTGTCATCGAACTTCTGTAAAGATGAATATTATAATGCCAAATTTTACAATCGATAGTTTTCCGTTCAACGATTCGAAAGGTATTTTACCTCCTAGACTACTCGTTGGTCATCTGTTACAAATGCAGTTAGCTGTATTAATAGCTTCGCCCCAGAAGGAATTCGGCAATTCAGAGTGTATTAAAAGACTTATTACCATATTCATCAAAGTTCGGTTCTTTTTTTCTGAAATACCATTCTATTGTGGAGTGTATGTAACAGTCAATCTACGTCCAATAAAATAAGCCTTTTAGTTCTGTCAGCGTGATAATAAATAAACAAAGACAATATAGCATTATGGCGCGAAGATAATTTAAATAGTTTATTCCATGATCGTAGGATACAAAATATAAATCATATTTTAAAAGGATGTGCGGTAAATCTCTAGTTAATTGAAAAAAATAATATGTCTGCTAAAAAGCGAGAGTGGAAAATTTTGCAATAACAGAAAGTGTGTAAGAAACTGACGGAATTTTTGGAATAGTTAGAAAAAATAAATCAACAGCTGTGCGTTAGATGGCTTGATCCACGGGGGTGAAGCTGGCATAGGAACTTCCGGTAACAAATGTGACTTCCGTGCCAGGACGATCTAGGGTCATTTCTAGGTAGTTTAATGTTATACAGTTTGTCATTCTAGTGGATTTTGAAGTTATTAATGTGCCAGCGCTGAATCTGGAAAGGCTGTTCAACATGGCGGAAAAAGACCGGGACCTGAAAGGTTAGATTAAGTAAAGTAATAGATAATCTATATTCACAGGTTTTCTTGCATTGATTTACGTCAGTCAAGACACGCTGTAATAGTAATGACTTCTTCTGCAATGGATAAGACCGATGGGACGGTGCCAATGAATGGGAAGACGCTTCATATGAAATGGCGTTGCATTTTGTTCTGTTCGCCACTGACATTGCGATAGAAATTTCTAAGTCTAAACGTAATATTAAGATTTATAAAAGTATAATGGGAAATTAGCTTTATTTAAATAGTTCAGGCTTTGTCACTCGTACAAGTCAAAATGGCAACAATCGGGAGCATTTAATAGAAAAAATAAATGGTATTAATTATTAAGAAGATATACATAAGTATTAAGAAAAATACTTCAATTTTAAAAATCTCGCCCGCATGTTTGCTTTGTGAATTTAGTTCTGCCAGGAGGCACTCACGGCGCATCGGTTGTTCCATAAGCACCCATGTTGCCAAAATTTGTTTCCACTACTTAAGACGTACCTTTACCTCCGTGGCTTGATCGTACTGCCAATTTGCGCTGTCGGTAGGAGCCATATCTGCATGTCAATAAATAGAACACATCGGAATGAGTTTTATTTATTAACAAGTCTGAATGATTGGTGGACACAATAATATCATTGTCATGCAAATAAATAATTAATGCATTCCTGGAATAATAAACGTGGTCTCGGAAGGGGAAAATTTTATATTTAAGTGATCGAAGAATGTGGCTTGCAACTGGCTCTTCTTGAATATTTACTAAAACTTTTTATTCTAATATTTGAAGAGTTAAAAATAATTTTGCAATTATACTTACAATTATTTATTGAATTATTTACACATCTTGTATTGACGCAAATTACAACAATTTTTTAACTTATTATTGTACCATATACAATGATAGACATGTCGTTTCACGTAATGCTTGTTGTAACTCCCACGTACGTCCTTATTTTAAAAAATAAGATCAGTTTCTTGGGTTCAACTTCTTTGAATAAAAAATTGTTACGCTTCCCTATGACTTTTGGAGTATCATTAGGATTTACTTTTTTGTTAACTCTAAATAAATGTATAAGACAACATTACGATCCTAATATTAATATTCTCCAAATTCCATTTGTACAAAGTATCATTATTATGCATTTATTAAAAAAATTGTTGTAAAATATTCTATGTATTATATAAATATAAGAAAAGAGAAATTATATTTTCCTAAAATTGCTAATAAGCACTAAGACCGGAAAATCTACAGAGGGGAAGAAAGAGGAAGGGTGCCATAGAAGCGTAAAGAGTGAGCGTATTAAAAATTTATTGCCGCCCGGGGAATCGTACCCATGGCCACCGACTTGAAGGTCGATGCGCTGCTACTCTGATGACCAAAAGTATAACCTAGCGATAGTGCCATTACTCGCAAGGGCTTTTTTCATGCGCTTTGGCATACAGCGACTTCTACCGGAAATGTTACTTACTAGGTTTTAATTTTGGAAAACAGCATTGCGCTAACTACGAAGTCGGTGACTGGTTAGGTAAATTAATTCGATTACCTATTGTTATAAATTATAAATAAAACTGCGTGTTTTTTCTCTCAATTAAGAGCCAATTTATTATTCAGAACTACTTGCTATAAATCGTTATCATTCAATAATGCATAAAACAAACTTAAATAACCGTTTGTAGCAAGCCTTGAAACTTTTTTAGATACTGTGATAACGATTCACGATTTTTCTTCCTATTAACAATAGTATTAAGAAATTTATCTCGTCTAATACATTTGAGAACTAAAAGTTGTTCTTTTTCTGGTAGAATATACAGAAAATTAATTGGCAAAAGTAACAAATTTTAAAGTTTCAATGCTGAAAAAAGTTCATTTTTTAATTACTTTTGTTTAAACAATTATCAAATGTGATTGATTCATAGCAATAAGTCATGGCTACATAATTGGCTATTAATATCGTGAAAAAGGTGAATTTTACTTATAATTAGCAGACTCGGCCACCCGTTGCTATGGCTCTGTTATAACACGTTGTATTATTATTATACGTGTCCGATAATTATCATTCAATTTGCAATAAAAAAATACTAAGGTTCTTAATCGAGATAAAAAGTATCCTATGCCTCAAGTTAAAACAAATTACACACTGTATACAAGATTTCATCAAGACCCGTTAAGTAGTTTCAGAGTTTAGTGGCGAAAAACATCGTGACACGAGATTTTTATATATAGAAAAATAATGCATTTGATGTCCACTCCGTAAAAAAAAAGACTTTATTTATTTCATTATAACTACTGATATGGATAAACGTTTATTAAATTTCTTTATAAAATAAAAAGTTATTTATTAATTTCACTAATTCAAGTAAAGAACTCTTTTTATCCAAAAAGTGTACAAGTTTAGAGCGAATCATGTGATACGCTAGGAACCATTTTCATTCGCTTATTTGTTTATAAAAAACGTAATAAATTTTGAAACACTTGCGTTGATATTGAATATCTAGTTTGAATAGAATGTTTATGTTTTATAGGTATTTTTAAATAAATTAAAGTATTTGTTAAAATCGGCCGTGACAGTTTGATGCTGAATTTTATTAGATTTCATTTTGATCTTTATATTTTAAAAGTCGAATAACCGTTCGAAAGCTTATGAAATTCCTCATCAAACTTCTTCTGATCTGAACTTGAGGCATTTGAAGTCTTATCTTTAACTGAAGCCAATAAGATTTAAAATTTTTTTCACGGGTTGCCGGGATACGACTAAAAGTATCCAAGTCTAAAATGTTAAATTTGGAGAATTTCTCAGATTTGGGAAAAATTGAGAGGGCGCACTCTTTGAAATCTTATCTTTAATTAAACCAGACAAAACTTCGGAAATCTTAACGCTTATATATTCTCAGTTGTGTGTCTAAAGAACTCGTAAAGATTTTGTTATTGAACCAATAGCTTGATTTAGGGATAAGACTTGAAAGACTGTCTTATTAATTTGCTATGTTTGCAAATTTCTAACGGATTTTAAATGTAGTTTTTTGCTCCTATTTTAAACGAGTAATTATGTTTTCAAGGTAGCAGTGATTTATAATAGTAGTCGCGCAAGTCGTACCAAAAATTTTCGACAGCAGAGTAGTATATACTATATAGAATACACTGCATACTAGGAATTTATGAATTTCTTACGGAAGTGCATGAAAACAATTATAGATAATACAGTGTGGTACTTTAAGTTACAATGCATACTGAATTCTTATAGGTAATTGAAAACTATTTTTGAATTGTTGTAAGGATTTCAATATACTCGACATGATATTAATATGGAGCCTAATACAAATTTTAAGAAGATTTTTATAAACAAGTGAAACATGATGGGACCAAAAAATAGAATAAAGTTAACTAACAAGTTCAACAGACCGACCTTTGACGTTAGCAAGAAGCATAAGAGTATTTTTCAACTGGGACTATCCGTTTCTTATCTCTGTCAACTTCATAATTTTGCGTCCAATCTCCGAAAATGCCTATTGCAGCCAGAATAATTTAAAATGTATTTAGTTATTTAACCTTCAGTATTTTCTGGACCATTGATATGGAATAATGTCTGCAATATACTTCGTGTGGAAATAATGCACTTTAAAAAGTCATTAGTATGGAAAGTCTTAAAGTCTACACTGGAACATATGCGAACCGAGGTAAATTATAATAAGTATATTATAATCCGCAGAAGCATTTTAAGTTTTCGACTTAACGGGCATTCGATGCATGATAATGCGATTTAAGTTGCTCTTTGCCTATCACAAGCGTTTCGTCCTTTCAAAGGGATCATAATTCACTTAAGCTGCCTTCTGCATTTCTAGGAGGGTGGCTATCGATTTCAAATCATTGTGGCATCAAAATATAAACCGCCCACCACCTTTCTACTATACAAAGCTAAGTGTCCCCTCAATTGCTGCATCACACGACTCACAAGATCATGTTAATTTTTCAGTCTCTCCAGGGAACCCAAATGATCAAGGGAAAACGAAGGGTATTACAATTGTTCACCATTATCTACGGAATAATTCAATGCTACTTCCTACATCACAGTGGCAAATTCTGGTACGGTAATAGGCGAATACCATATCTCAGTGGAGATGATCGATATTATTACACGTCTTAATTTTAAGTTGTTGGCGATTCTTTGCGATGCATGTATTGCCAATGTGTTGCCATGTGTTGTTCACATTACTGAACGCTCTTTGTAACTTATTTTAGTATGAACAACAGTGGTGTATCTTAGGCACGATATCACCCATGGTAAATTTGGCCATTGCGCCTCCATAAACCAATACAAGTGCGATGCCCGTTACACCCTAGTTACGCCTCTAATAAACAAAAGGTTAATTAATGAGTTTCAGCGATAATAATTATTCAGATATACCTATATGGGTAATTCCCCGTGTAGCGCAGAACTTGGGCTGGAACATTGCTTTTTCACAATGTAAGATACAATAAAACATATTCATGGTGCCAAAGGGCCAACAATTTTATTTTTGTTGCGGATTGAAAAAAATTCGCTCTTTTAAATTTATGGACATTGTGAGAAAATATTCATTAGTTCATGAAAATGTACTGAAAAATTATAAATAACCTTATTGAAATAATATTATATATAGTTTTTAATAATAATTTCAATTTATAGTGATTCAGATAAAAAATAGAAACTAAGTTGTTTAAACAAATATTTTAATGTACATATAAAACACTTTTTAAAGTATTATTGTCGATAAACAATAGAATGCGTTGTTTTCATAGATCTTAATTATGGCAGGATTGGATAAAAACAAAGAGCAAAGAAAAATACCATGCAAATAGGGCCAGATTATGACTGTCAAATTGCAGCAATGATTGATTCATATTCAGGAATAACAACTCGTGAAATTTAAATTTATCAATCTTATTATATTTCCAATGTTTAAATGCGTATTTTCTAAAAATAAGTATATTTTACATATAGGCCGAGGCCACGCCTTTTTGACAGATCAAACTGTTTTACAAGAAAGAAAATATATTAAGAATAAAAGTAATTAGTGGTTGCCTACTGGACATAAAAGTTATTTTCACAGAGAAAAATTCATATCCTGAGGTAAACCTTTTCTTTAAACACAGTTGAAATTAAATTCCGCGCTACGCAGATTCTTCTGTTGTCAAAATGACCACTTACTTGTGGTTAAATTATCAAATACAAGTATGAACTTGTGACTGTAAAATCTGATAGTATTACTCGAGACGTGCACAGCTGGCAGGGTATCATCTGTGCAAGTAGACTTGTAGAAGTGCACATATGGTACTCTAGTAACGGTTCACGTGGACAGATGGCAGACTTCCTACTGTGCACGTCAAGATGTAGACGTGCACAGGTGGCCGGTGCACAGTTGTGCCTGTGAACGAAAAATCATTCAAGTAATTCCTAAATCAGGACTCTTTTTCATTATGAGAATATAAATTTAAAAATGTGAATGTATTGAAGCTTATATGCAAATAAAAACAGAAGCTTACATCAAAACATTAGAAATTTTAATCTATGCGCTATGGCGCCAATTTGAATACGATGTTGTGAGTTTTAGGTCAGCCATTGGGAAATTGGCAATTTTTACTTCAATTTTCGATTCCTAGCATTGTGAATTTTTAAAATTTTATATCAGCATTTGAATATGTTAAATTTTGAATTTAAACTCGAATTCAGTAAACAAAAAACGTTCTTAGGTTCGAATTCCACGAAGCTAAAAAATTCCTGTGTCAGTATTTGAAAATATGGTACACTTTTTAAACTTTATACCGCCATTTTGAAACTAGAAATTATGACTTCAATTTCCGATTGAACTACCCAAAAAAAACCTGTAGTAAATATCTTGTCACAAAAGACCAAATGCTGCTTCTATACATTTGTTACACTTTAAGTCCTCCACTTAGGAAAAGGAATTTTGACTTTTATTTTAACTTCAATTTTGGATTAAGCTATGAAGAAAAATTTCCTTATTAGTCTGTCTCATGCCAAAATGTCTGAATATTCTGCATTTTTTTAGTTTTCGGTCAGCTATATTGAAATTGGAAATTTTCACTTGAAATCTGGAATTAGCAAACTAAAGAAGCCATATCAGTTAAAAGCATATCGTCAGAAAAGTCCTAAATTTTTTATTTTTATATTTTGGGTCAACCATTTTGAAATTAGCATTTTTTTTACCCGTAATTCCGATTCAGCGACTGAAAAAATCCTGAACCTTCATATTTTCAAAAAAGGCCAAATCTTAAGCATTTTTGAAATTTAGGGTTATCCTTCTTGAAATGGTGACCCATTCACGTCCACGTCCTTTAGTCTGCTTCTTCTCAAAAAGATTTAATTAATGAGCAGTTTTTAATTCTGGGTCAGCTATTTTAAAATTAAGACGAAGTTTTATACTATTTATATACAAACTATGTATATGTATATAAAATATTACTTATGTATAATTTTTATACAATTTATATATTAATAAATAAATAAATAAATAATATTAAAAATTATGTATCTTTTTTACCCTTAGATAGCTTGTTGTTAATAAGTTTAATACTTTTATGAAATGCTTTCACGCATTTCATTTGCACGTATTTGAGTGTAATTAAACTTACTTCCGAAATCCGAAGCTAAATTAAGATGTTTCAACATCTCAACGGAGCATTAGGATACTCTATATTCAGTAGCTATTCAAAGTTGACCAAATGCTAAATTTTTCTTTTTGATTGTTAATGTTGTACTTTTTCTCAGGATAGCCACTGGAAATCTTGTTCTTTCAGATTTCCATACTTTTCCTAAAACTTATTATTTATACGTAGATGAAAAAAACAGCATACCGACGTACTCCGTTTCATTGAGCCTGTAAGAAAAATGTAAATAAACAGTGAGGTGGGAGGAGGGTTTCAAAAAGCATATAAATTATAGACATAAATAGTCGTGTAAAACTTAAAAATCTTTTATTGCGGAGATAAATTCTATTTCTTTATATGAAACAACATTTTCGTGGATTTTCAATGAGGCACTCAATATCTTGAATACAAAAGGATCCTCATATCACTTTGTAGCATTTTCTTTTACTTTTGTTAATCGATTTGCGAGTGCGACTGGTATCTTCGAAATTAGTACGTTCTTCTAAAGGCATCAATAAATAATTTTACTCCAAACGCAGACGGCAATCGGTGTGAGTTTCCGGTTAGATGGGGTGAGTTACGAGAATGAGAAAGCATTCTCAGGTTGGCAAAGTGCATCCCCTTGTCGCTCATAAATAATTATTACAGCACATTGTTAAAGGTCATAGTAGTAGGAACGAAGTGGGGAAGATAGAAATAAAGTCGAGATTGTTACAAACCGCACTATAATGTTTTGCATCCATAAATGAGAGCAATATAATAAACGAGAAAGTCGTACGAGCATCCCTTTATACGTTCACATGCATATACGAGCAGAAAAATGTAAATTTAAGATTTATCGTTTAGTACCGGATATAAAATAATATTTGTAAGGATATACGATTGAATGTTGACTAAACTTCTTGTTGAATGTGCAATATTTTTGATCTTCATTTTTATCGATGCAGGATAAGGGAATAGGAAAATTCTAAAAGAATATAAAGACATACGAATATCTCAAAAATAGAATTTCGACATAAGAGCCATTTTCATGATTCTACAGAACACAAAATAAGTTCCAAAAAATCAAATATCTGTATATCCGAGGTTTTAATGTCCTATAAACATTTCTGTTAGGCTTTTGACTTCTTTTCTTCCCAGAATGAGTATTTCCTTCGCTCTGTTAGAGTTTAGCTTTAAACTCAATAATGTTTTGGCAGACTGCAGCCAGTGGTCAGACCCCAATCTTTTTTAGATTTCTCGGCCACTCGAGGTTGAGTGTTCAATGCCTCAAAGTACTCCTATAATAGTAGAGATGTAGCCGTTGTTCCATTCAGGACCATTATAGCAGCCCGGCTTTCTGAGTAGATACATATTTTTCTTTTGTTCCTATACTCCCGTGCCTTATAGATGCACTGGAGCATGGCCGTAATCTGAAGTTGCGGGACTCTGGCCAGGGGCGAACGCAGAAAAAAATTGGAGGGCGGGGGGGTTTAGATGAATATATTTTGGAACTTTTATTATACAATGTATTGACAAACGAAAAAATTCTGACGTGCGTTCGTCTCTGACTCTGGCGCAAGACCCCATCTAAATTGTGAACCTCATTCTACTTCTTCTACGATACACAATGGCTCTTGCTTTCTCCTTGTTCATGTGGTCACCTATAACCCAGTTGTCCTCATCACTAGGTTAGGGGGGGGGGGGGGTTCCCTGAGCATGCACAGAATCATCCTACTGGCGTTGTCGGTTGGGATCTGCATTGCTGTCCAGATCTTTCCGCCGTTTATCATATTTAACCTCCTGGACGCTTTTGCAGCCACAGCCATGGTGGTAAGGTGGGAGGGGGCTGTTACTACCCTGTTATAGCGAATTCGGTTATCTGCTCTTTTCTGCCCCTGCTCTGAGCAAGTGCAACTGCTCTGCACTGAGAGGGTG
>JAAAKG020093854.1:0-16197 GCA_010014905.2 Druon quercuslanigerum
CGTTATTTTCAACAATAACAACCAGAACACCATGTTCAGCAGCTCAAAATGTACCTAACCAATTATTTCAAAGCTTGTATATGTCTTACAAACAAAACAAAAATTAAACACACTTTTCAAGCTGATTTTGCTTAAGGGGGTCGGTTTCGTACCACTCTACCCTACTATTTAATTTTGTCTAGAAAATATAAAAAAATATTTATTTCTTTTTAGGATATAATTCTGGGATATAAATATTTTGAGTAGAAAATAAAAAAATATTTATTTTTTTTCAGGATATAATTCTGGGGTAGAAATATTTTGTATAGGAAAAATAAAAATGTTAAATTCTGTGTAGGCAATATTCTATGCAGAAAATATTTTGTGTCGGAAAAATATAAGTGTTAAATTCTGTGTAGGCAATATTCTGTGCAGAAAATATTTTGTGTCGGAAAAATATAAGTGTTAAATTCTGTGTAGGAAATATTCTGTGTAGAGAATATTTTGTTTTGGAAAAATATAAGTTTTAAATTCTGTGTAGGCAATATTCTGTGTAGAAAATATTTTATCTAGTAAAAATATGATCAGTATACTTTGTCTACAATATATTAAGTTACATATTGTACTTGTGTGGAAACAGCGCCTTAACTGAAAGGATTACTATTTAATTTTGTGTAGAAAACATAAAACAATATTTATTTCTTTTAAGGATATAATTCTAGGGTAGAAATATTTTGAGTAGAAAATATAAAAATATTTATTTCTTTTTAGGATATAATTCTGGGGTTAAATTCTGTGTAGGTAATATTCTGTGTAGAAAGTATTTTGTGTCGGAAAAATATAAGTGTTAAATTCTGTGTAGGCAAGAGTCTGTGTAGAAAATATTTTATGCAGTAAAAATATGATCAGTATACTTTGTCTACACTATATTAGGTGTAAATATTATATTTGTGTGGAAACCGCGCCTTAGCAAAAAGGATTACTATTTAATTTTGTGTAGGAAAAATAAAAATTTAAATTCTGTGTAGAAAATATTTTGTGTAAAATGTATTTTGTGTCGGAAAAATATAGGTGTTAAATTCTGTGTTTACAAATATATTCACAAATATATATATATATATATATATATATATATATATATATATATATATATATATATATATATTTGTCTGAAAACAGCGTCTTCACAAAAAGGATTACTATTTAATGTTGTGTAGAAAATATAAAAATATTTATTTCTTTTTGGGATATAATTCTGGGGTAGAAATATTTTGCGTAGGAAAATATAAATTTTAAATTCTGTGTAGGCAATATTCTGTGTAGAAAATATTTTGTGTCGGAAAACTATAAGTGTTAAATTGTGTCTATTCAATATTCTGTGTAGAAAATATTTTATGCAGTAAAAATAAGATCAGTATACTTTATCTACAATATAGTAAATTTACATATTATATTTGTGTGAAAAAAGCTTCTTAACAAAAAGGATTACTATTTAATTTTCTCTAGAAAATATAAAATTATTTATTTCTTCTTAGGATATAATTCTGAGGTAGAAATATTTTGTCGAGGAAAAATATAAATGTTTTAAATTCTATATAGGCAATATTCTGTGTAGAAAATATTTTGTGTCAGAAAAATATAAGTGTTAAATTCTGTGTAGGCAATATTCTGTGTAGAAAATATTTTATGGAGCAACAGTATGATCAGTATACTTTGTTTACAATATATTAAGTGTGCATACTATGTTTGTGTGGAAACAGCGTCTTAACAGAAAGGTTTACTATTTAATTTTGTGTAGAAAATATAAAATTATTTATTTCTTTTCAGGTTATAATTCTGGGGTAGATATATTTTGTGTCGGAAAAATATAAGTGTTAAATTCTGTGTTGGCAATATTCTGTGTAGAAAATATTTTGTGTCGGAAAAATATAAGTGGTAAAATCTGTGTAGGCAATATTCTGTGTAGAAAATATTTTATGCAGCAAAAATATGATCAGTATACTTTGTCCACAATATATTAAATGTACATATTATATTTGTGTAGAAACAGCGTCTAAACAAAAAGGATTACTATTCAATTTTGTTTAGAAAATATAAAAATATTTTTTTCTTTTAGGATATAATTCTGGGGTAGAAATATTTTGTGTCGGAGAAATATAAAAATCTGTATAGGAAATAATTATCTGTTACAGATATTTTGTGTAGAAAAATTATTTATTAAAATATTTTTTGTGTACAATATTTTGTGCATATTTTAACAATGAAATAATAATTATTTATTCTTTGTGTAGAATATGTTTTGTGTAGAAAAATTTTAAGCAGGAAAAATATAATATCTTTAAATTCAGTGTAGGAAATATTCTGCTTACAAAATATTTTTTATAGACAAAATACGATCAGTCAAGTTGTCTACAATATATTATGTCTACATCAAGGTAAATGTCCCAGTAATCGTGACGGTCCCAATATTCGTGAAACTTGGTTATAAATTAAATAAATTGATAAAAAATATTTAAAAAGTAACAATAAATGTTAAAACGCACTTAGTTTTATCATTTTATAATAGCAAATAGAAACTTCCTTCATTCAAATCAAATTAATATTTATTATGAGTAATATTATATATAATATCATTATTATATTTAATTATGTGTAGAATATATTCTATTTAGAAGATGCTCCATGCAAGAAAACTCTAAAAAAATTTAATCAGTGTAGGAAATATATTGCGTAGAAAATATTTCGTTCAGGAGAAAAAAAAATCAGTACTATACTTTGTGTACATTATATTCTGTATAAAGTATATTCGTGTAGGAAAAGTGGATTCCCGACCTATTTTACAATTACTTTTTTTTCTGTAGAAATAAATTCCATTAGATAATTTTCCATTCGCTATTTTGTATTACGCCACTAGAGAAAGAAAAAGGTGTCTTCTTCGGATAGTATTACGTCCGCTAATTCGATTTCGTGGATGCCAGGTTGATTTCCTTCGTCTCATTTTCATTAGCGAAAGTGAATAACGTGACAAAGTTTCTAATTGGCATCTTTCTATTCACATCAGTATAGCTACACGGCAATTATTTATGCTGCAAACCGCAATAACCTAAGTTCTTCGATGTGCTTCAATAGTCTATTATATTTTACCACAATTTTCAACATACTGCAATTAACGTTTACTGGAGCATCAAAATAATAAAAAAATTGAATAAATATCTTTAAACAAGCCTCAATGAAGCATAAAAACGAAATTTAGGCTAAATGGTAATAAATTGATGAAAGAAAACACATTTATATTTATTATTTTCTACAAATTTGCATCGTATCTTTTACTGAAAACAGGGTTAAAAAACAATAAATTCATGTGAAAGTAAATTATTTAATAATATTAACAATAGCACGCTAAGCACGCTTATTACATATTTCTCATATTAATTGACTAATTATCCAATTAATATATATGCTTTAATTCACAGTTTTATGAAATATAAAGAATAATCATAAGGTAAAATAAATGTATAAGTAGTTACATCAACTTTCATACAATTTTAATTTAATTTAAATGTAAATTTGATTTTTAATTTTAATCTTAAGTAGAATTTAAATTTTAATTGACTTTCAGTAATTTGTGACTTTCATTTAAATATAAAATTTTATTCATTTTACCTACCTGATTTCCAAAACCGGTCGCTGTTATTGTAAACAAATTCCGGTCAATTTCTGTGAACGACATAATGCAATAAAGAGAAAGCGTTTTATTGCCCGAATTGTGGCTGTATGGTGTCTAAATGTGCAGTGTGAAACCGATGACATTTTAGTCAGATATAACTTGGTCTTCGGAGCGTGCGGTGAAGTAGTGGTCGTGCGGTGGAGGGCATTCATGCAATGGCCGTGCGGTGGCCGATGATGGCGTGGTCGTGCGGAAATAGTCGATATTGGTGGCCGTGCGGAAATCGTCGGTATATATGGTCGATGAGGTTGTTGTGATCATTTGGTAGCCTAATGTTTTGATAAAAGTGTGTGAATAAAGAATAGTGCAATATTTTTGTAAACTCAAAGTTGTCTTATAAGTTTATTCACCCCGATTCTTATTTAATTTTTGACAATGAAACCATCCCGGTTGGTACAAAATATGGTCTTAAAAGACATCCTAAAAATTCTGTTTTTGAAAATCAAAAATCAAGCTTTTTGTCAGACATTTTCCAAATTGAAGAAATTTTGAATGTAAATAATCAAAATTACAGAACCGTTTAATATTAAATTGAAAAATTCAAAACTCTTCAATTTTAAAGATTTACCATATAAAGTTTTGAAATTTTAAAGAGTCAAAACTGAAAATTTCGAAATTTTGAATTAATATAATTACAACGTGTTCCGTTTTCAAGATTAATATTTTAGAGGTATGTAATTCAGAACATTTGTTTGGAATAGTTCAATTTTGAAGATTTGCGAATAAAAAACTTTTAATTTGAGATTTGCATCAATAAACATACTTAATTTTTTATTATTTTAAAGATCAAATTTTAATTTTTAAATTCTAAATCATTAACATCAAAGAATTTTCGTGTATAAATCCTCAAAATCATAGAATTTTTAATTGTAAAATTAATATGTGCAAAATTGTACATATTTTCAAACTTAATTACTCTTAGATCTTGAGGATTATTCATTTGTAGCTCTATGATTTCGAAAAATTAAAATAAAAAAAAACTTCAGTTTTGCCAAATAAAAATTTTAAAATCTACAGTTTTAAAAATGTAAAAATAAAAATTTTTTATTGAAATAATTTTGAAGGTCAAACATAAAGAGTTTTTAATTACAACTCTTCCAAATTGATGTCCTAAATGTAAATCATTGAAATCGCATAATTTTAAATTGATAATTTAAAAAATCCAAAACTCTTCAATTTTAAAGATTTACCATTTAAATTTTTGAAATATTAAAGTGTTAAAATTTTAAATTTTTAAATTTTGAATTAATAGAATTACAACGTATTCAGTTTTCAAGATTATTATTTTTAAGGTATATAATTCAGAACATTTTTTTAGAATAGTTCAATTTTGAAGATTTAAAAATAAAAACCTTCCATTTTAGATTTGCATAAATAAACATACCTAATTTTTTATAATTTTAAAGATTAAATTTTAAGTTTTTAATACTAAATCTGTAACATTAAAGAAATTTCGTGTGTAAATCATTAAAATCATAGAATTTTTAATCGTAAAATTAAAATGTTGCAACATTTTCAATTCTACATATTTTCAAACTTATTTACTCTTTAATCTAGCGGATTCATAATTTGCAGCTCTATGATTTCGTAAAATTAAAATAAAAAATTCTTCAATTTTAACAATTTTCATTAAGAAAATCTACAGTTTTTAAGATGTACAAATACAAATTATTATATTGAAATAATGTTGAAGATCAAATATGAAGAGTATTCAATTACAACTCTTCCAAATTGATTTCTTAAATGTAAATCAATAAAATCGCAGAATTTTTAACTTTTAATTTAAAAAATTCAAAACTCTTTAATTTTAGAAGATTTACAATTAAAATTTTTAAAATATTAAAGAGTCAAAACTGAAAATTTCGAAATTATGAATTAATAGAATTATAACGCATTTTCTTAACGCAAGATTTTTAAGATTAATATTTTAAGGGTATGCAATTCGGAACATCAAATTTTAAGTTTTGAAATCTAAATCTTTAACATTAAAGAAATTTCTATTGTAAATAATCAAAATCATAGAATTTTTACTTGTAAAATTAAAATGTTGCAACATTTTAAATTGTACATATTTTTTAAAAATTAAAAGAAAAAATTCTTCAACTTTAAAAATTTTAATTTAAAAAATCTACAGTTTTAAAGATCTACAAATACAAATTATTAGATTGTGATAAATTTGAAGCTCAAATGTTAAAAGTTTTCAGTAATAAATCTTCCAAACTGATTTCTTAAATGTAAATGATTAAAATCGCAGGATTTTCAATTAATAATTTGAAAAATTCAAAACTCTTCAATTTTAGAAGATTTACAATTCAAATTTCTTTAATTTTTAAAAGGTGCAATCAGAAACTCTTGGATTTTGTAAATATAAAATTGAAAATTACTTAACGTTTAATATTTATATTTTAAAGATATATGATTCGAAATAGTCCAATTTGGAATTTTTACAATTGAAAATTCATCAATTTTAACTATTTTTAATGTAGAACTCCTTAATTTAAAAAAAGTTGTAAATACAGATTCTTGAATTTTTATCTTTTGGATAATTTGTAAAATGAAAAGTAAGGTTTTCAATTCTCACACTTTTAAATCAAAAAATTTTATTTAAAAGAGAATTGCAGAATTTTAAGCAAAAAATTTAAAACTCGCACAATGAGTTTAAATAAAACATTCTTGAATTCTGAAAAAAAAATTACGAATTCTTCCATTTTTATGATTTGAAATTTAAGATTCTTCAATTTTATAGATTTACTATTTTTAAAAATATGAACGAAAAGCATCAAAATTACAGAATTTTTCATTTTGAAACTTAAAATTTGCATAATTTTGTATTGTGAATGATGAAAATCAAAAACGCTTCAATTTAAAAATTTTTAAATGCAAAGGTCTGCAATTTTAAAGGGTTGCAATTGAAAACTTTTGAATTTCAGAGATTTATCAGCAAAAATGTTTAAATTTGGTCGATTTTAAAGATTAAAAGATCAGTTAAATCCAAATAAAATAATCAAAATTTAAAAATGTTTGCTAATGCATTTTTAAATTTAAATAAGCTCTACAGTTTTAAAGGTTTACAATAAAAAAATTCGTCAGCTCTATTAATCCACAACAATTTTAAGTGTAAACAGAATTTTATGAGGCGTAAAACTGTTTGATAAAAAATCCAGAGACATAATTAATGATTTTAATATAATATAATTAATAATAATGAATAATAAACAATCAATTATTTATATAATTATAATAATAATTATAGTTTGTTATGATTAACTCTCTTTTGATCAAATTGCATGGCTTCTTTAGGAATACTAAATTTTACTTAATATTCTCCTGTAGAAATACGAAATTAATAATTGAAAAATTAATTAAAGACCTTCTCCAAAAGTGCTTTATTAAATTGCAATAATCAAAGAGAAGTAATTTCACGCGTCATGAATTCCTGAAGAAGCATCCGTAGAAATAAGCATTCAGTAACTCTCTAACAACCGTGCGTTAAAGAAAAAAAAAGAAAATACATATAAAAGAAGTATGTATCATTACCACCCAGAAAGGTAAAGAAAATATTATTTCTCTTCTGAGTCAAGATCTCAAAAAAAACTGCAATGATTTAGTTAAATTCGGCACGATATCTTAAAAGTTGTATATTTTTATTTTCTAATATACACATTTTTTTAAACATTACCTTACCTTTAGAGCCTTATTTATCTAAAAACAAAAATTATACAATTAAAAAATGGTTTATTTGAAAACTTGAAATTTCATGTGCTTTTTCGAATTTTCAAATTAAATGCCTCAAACTGTAAAACATCAATCTCGAGCTGTAAACTATACATTTCCATACTTCAGCAGCTTAAATATAGCTACAATATATTTAAATTTTCTAAGCTACATAAAAGCTCAAAAGATATGTACTAATTTTTGTAACTTTTAAATACTATAAACTAAATTAATAAACGTTTTACCCTCTACAAAGAAAATTTATTTTTGCATGATAATAATAACTAATAAATAACTTAAATTTCGTCCCCGACATATATTTTGTTTAACATATTTTCTTCATTTTATTAACCAGACTAGTAAACTCCACAATAAAAATAATAACATTTTAATTATATTACCATTAAAATTACAATTATAATTCAATGGATATCAAATCCAGATAGAAATAGATCATAGATGATAGATGTCAGTCTCTTCAAAAAACAAAATCTGACTGAAAATTTTTCTCTATTTCTCTCGTGCCCGACGAATTTACATCGTAATATATTTTATGATTGAGATCTGTTTGTAATTTCTAATTTATAGTTTATAATTCTTAATTTTTTAATAATAAACATTACTTGTATATCTCTCTCAATAACACCTAAGAATTACGTAAAGAAACAACAAATTTGTGTGCTTTTTTTCTGTTCAATAATCACAGTGCATCAGTTAAAAATCTCTAAAGATTGGACTTTATGTTAATTTTTACTGCATATTTGTTTGATTATTATTTTTCATATAAGAAGTGTTAGATTGATTTAAATTCTCATCTAGAGGAAGACAGTTTTGCGAAATATTACATTTTTTTAAGAATGTTTTGTTTCCTGGAAAATTCTGTTGTTCGATGTTGAAGATGTTCTTAAACGAAGTAATTATCTAAAGGGAAAACAATATTCCTTTCGTAAAGCCAATGAAAATGTTTTTTTAGCAGCGAATCAAATCTGGAACAAAAAATATAAAGCATTTTGATTAAAACAGTATTTTTACTTGTTTATTAGTATTTTAAGGTTTGCAAGAATTAAAAAAAAATAGATAAAAAGCCTTCCAATAAAAAAGTAAGAATTTCAGGTATGTTCTAAATTTGATATTTAGAAACTAGTTTCGAAATTTTGAAGCTACATAAATTAAAAGACTTTTAGGTACAATATATATTAATTAATAGCTTACAAATTGTAAAAATTTAAAAGAAAATTAAATATTCTTTACATGTAACAATGCTATAGAATTCAGAAAATTCAAACTGTCAAACATTTGATGGCTATCAAATTAAAATGAGCTTCTAAAATTTCAGTTAAAAAGAAATTTTGAATAATAAAAATCTGGAAGCTGTCAACTTCCAAATGATGCTAGAAAAAGATTCTCGTTAATAGATTATCTACTATATTCGATTTTTGAACAAAATCACTATTAAAATTTTCTTAAATTTCTCGATAAAAATCTCCTGACAGTTATAAAAAATCAAAAGTATTAAATGAAAGAACGTTGAGCGATTCAAAAGCCAATTAGAAGAGATGATACAATTTACGCACACACATGCACGCAAATAATATTATTGTAATATTAATAATTAATTAAAACGAACGCGCCGAACATCCGACAATGGGTCGGCAAACAGTGCCGATCACCCTAGAGTTCGGGGTGCTGAAAATAATTTAGATGGAAACAGGAAAACGAACCAGCGAAACGCTTACATTAAGTACACGAATTAACCCAGGGATGACTTTCGAGATTGCTACGATGCCAGCATTATCCCTGTTCATGGTGGCTCATGGCGCGTATGCACACTCTGTGGTGCCAGAAACACTCAAAGGTTCAGTAGGAAATGAAGCCGTCTACGTTTCGAAAAAGGGGCATGTACGCTGGGCTGTATGAACAAGCCGCAGATGAAAGTAGAAACCGATATTAAGATCAACTGCGGAAAGTAGTCAATTTCTGAGAGCTGATTGGGATTTCAGGACAAGAAGAAACATTAACATTCTGGATCCTGATAAGCCTTTAAACCTGGCTGACATGGACACCGTCATTCTTTAGGATATTTCAGAAAAGTCCGACCTATGGACAATCGGTTTTTCAGCTTAAGGTGCTATGACAGCTTTGGCTGATTCAAATGCTTGCATCAACTAAACTAGAAGAGTCGATGGGCAAGACAGAAAGCGTTTCGCGTTCAGTATGCGAATAACTATAAACATCTTGTAGAATAATGACGGGAAGGGTTCGAAAGTTCGCCAAATAACTGAGGATCTATCACAACACGCTGAACAAGTCAAAGCTTCTGACAGTCAAGCAGAATTTTGTTAAGAAAATACTGATCTTATCTGAGGCAAGGAGGAAATAATGCAGAAGTGGAAAAGATTGGTCAGAGAGAATTAACCGTTTCTCGCTGATCCATCGTGCCTCTTCGGCGATCTGCCTGTTTTGTCAAAAATCCACCCAAGCCCAACGTGGTAGAGACTTTCTTAGGAAAGGTAAACAAGATTTCGAAAATACTGGAGTTTAAAGCAAATACTGATAATCTCATTCGCTTCAAGGAGTTTTCAACAGTCTCAAACATCTCAGGACAAATTTCCATCAATCACTGCCAAAGAGATAAAAAAAGCACATAGGGACAAGAAGAACTTTTCCGCTGCAGGACCAGATGGTATACAAAAATATCCAAAATATCCAAATTCATCAGACGGAAGAAGTTTATTTCTGCACACCAACATCTGGCCCTCATATTCGCCTCATATTTAGAGACGGAAACGTCCATTCTGCAAGAGCTGGTGTTAGGGTACTCTATACTCCTGCCGAAAAAAGGCGACTCTTCAAACCCAGATAATTCCAGGCTGAAAGGAGAGATGTAAGAACAACGTGGTTTGAGAATTGTGTATCAGGCGCCAGCAGAACCTGCTAATTGACATGTGCGTTTGCAAAGACGCAGCAGCCTATCATCGCGTCCTGTCAAGAGCCTAGATTGACCACCGAAAGACTTCAATTCGACCTTCACAGACTTATCATCTGTCTGTTGGAAAGTTAGTCTTTGAAAAACTAGATTCACTATTTCGTCTGGAAATTATCATGCGACTACAAAGAATGTGACCTTTCACAGACATATCTTTACAGACATAATGCGGTCCGAAGAGCACTTTATTAACATCGTTGCAGCTCTACGGTGTTGCCTGCGATTCACACTCGAGGCCTAACATCGTTCTTTAAGACTTCGAGAAGCGAATTATATTTGTGATCGAATTCCCGGCTCCCGCTTACAACATCACTGTTAAGGAAAAAGACAAGGAGGAGACGTATCAAGACCTTAAAAGGGAGCTGTATCGACTGTACTCAAAATATTCGATTACACTAATTCTCCTTGTGATCTGTGCTCTCGAAGATGTGAAACTGTCACTGGTTTCTGATTCATTAAATCTCATGAATCCTTGAAAATTTTTGCAATACCTTGAAATTCAATAAATTCTTCAACAAATTTGGTAAATCTCTTTAAATTCTTTAAGATTCCGTTAAATCGCTTGCAATTCTTGAAGAGGCTTAAAGTGGTTTATGAAATATTTCGAAATACGACAAGATTACTTTAAAACTTGGAAATCTTTGGGAATCTCGTAAAGTCTATTTCTCTCTTCATCGTTAATTCCCGCGATTTCCAAGCTTCTTTTATGTGTTTTTTTTTCATTTCTTGGTACGCTGCATGAATTTTATCATTGCACCTTGCATCACCACACATCCTTCCTACAACGGCAGTACCACACACTCCGATCGCACTCCTAACAATGACATCCTTTATCATAGCCGATGCGCCCTCTATATTTTTATTATCTGTTAATGTCTTCCAATTTGTATCACCTATGCGTCCATTTATCTGATTCTGAAAAGTTATTCGCTCTTCCGATTTCTGCAAATTCTTAATCTTGATTCGCGCTTGTTTCCTTTTTTTTCTTTTTCTTCTCCATCCGTGACCTGAGTCAATTATGCTATGGTTATTTGCTCAACAACAGATGAACATGTGGAACATTTCATGCCGAAACCAAGTATTTGTTATAAATAAGCCCTTTTCTAAGCATTTTTTCTTGTTTATCCCCAAAATTACCTAGCAACCTTTCTATATCTTGAGGTTGGACGCTGCGCCGCGCCGACCCATCCGTCCATGTCTTCTAGTATAATGATTTTTTCACCTTGATCGCAAGGATCGTTTAAATTGTATTGAAAGGCGTTTTTTGACTTTGTTCGGATCACCATCGACTTTTGCGTTGCTCGCTACGATAAATAATACTTATATTACAATTTTCATTTTAATCCACACCAATATTGGAGTAGAGAAGTCCTAAAACCAGCTACAGGTTCGACCCAAAGAGCAGTTATAGATTTATTAACTTATTATTACTCTGCCATTCCACTCATTTAGAGTGGCCGCAGCTTGGGACCGCCGTAAATACGTCGCACATTGAGCAGACCAACCGAGGGTCATCTTTTTTTGCAGCCGTCCACCTGCAGTCCCTGCAGCTGGTGTTCCTCTTAAATTTGTCATTTGTCATAAGCTTGTCTTACTCTTTACTCAATGTAAATTAAACGTTTAATCTTTTTTTTTAGAAATCTATTCTCATTAGTTTAAAGAATGTTTCTTCAAAATTTTATGTCACACAAGCATATCTGAGGCTCACAACAAGCCTCCAAATATTGCCATTTTATGTCATTTTTGTTATGCCTAAAAATTGTGGCATAATATCCCGATAATATCCCGAATATCCCGATTCGAAGAAATAAAAATGGGATACATTTTACTTGTTAAGACATCAAAACGGCCGGAGCGAGTTTTAAACAATTTTTTTCTAAAATAAAAAAAGAGGCATACATTTATTTGCCTACGAGAACGATTTAGCGAACAAGTCCTTTAAAATTTCTCAAATGTGATTTTTGGGGCCATCCTAGACTGATTCTATAATACTACATTGTTTAAACAATTATTTTTTGTTAACTTTAATTGAATCTTAAATCGCTCTAATTAAAAATTTGAACTATATTCTAAGATACACTTACTAAAACTGATGAAAAATTATATAAACATAGGATTATCAACAGAAATTAGAATTTCATATGTTTTAAAAGATTAGTATTTAAAAAACCTAAACAAAAATCACAATTAGCGGGGCTTCTTTTTGTTCATTTAAAATATGCTTATGGGGGTGATATTTAATAAATAAGTTTTGATTCGTATTTCATAGCTAAGTTTCAAAATAAATGTTCAGTTTCGGCTCGATTCACCTAATATTGATGATTCATGGGGCTCTAAATGTAAGTTCCTTTTATACTAATTTTTTTGTGGTTTTGAACAACTTTCAGGGCGATATGCATCACATTTTTATTTTAAATCCAATGCATTTTTGATCCACCCTATCTGCGGATCATATAAAATGAATTATTTTGAGATTGGTAATATAACTGGAAATTTCTTCAAACGTTTTAAGAACTTTAAAATATTTTAAAATATTTAAACTTTTGAAAATTTTTTTTTCGAGATGGCAGATGTGTAACTTAGTCAATCAGCCAGGAAGTTTTAAATTATATTAAAAACAAAGTGAAAAATAGTTGCATTAATAACCAATTTTCGAAAATAGTAGCATTAGTGTAATTTTTTTAATTATTAGTAAAATAGTTTCGTTTAAAAAAAAAGTGTGAGAAAAGTGTCAATAGTGTCAAATGGTAGTATTTTTACATTAAATTTATAAATTTCTATGTTTATTTAAGTCATTTATTATTCCATTGATATACAAACTAATTGCTCATTTTTTTTGAATTAAGGGTGTTATTACAAAAGAGGGCAGTATTTGTACAATAAAAACGATTGGGTACCATATGGTTTCAATAATTGGATCGAAATTATATTTAATGTTTACAAATGGTACTTTTTTTCAAAAGATATATCTTAAAAATGAAAATGGAAGAGTATATTATGCTTACTAAACAGTTTTCATAGAACAAAGTTGTTCTCAGGTCCTTGTTTTTTTTTCCTTGTTGTCATCATTCTCGTTGCTCTTGTCATAATGTGTTTCGCCCTCTCGTTTCATGAACTGTACATGCAGAGCTCGATCTAAATAATTAAGAGCTGTTTCAAACCGCTTCAAGGAAGCTGCGTTATATGATTGCATGCGTGCCCTTTTTCCATAGCGGCTCCCCATGAAAAAACGGTCGACCCTAGGCGATATCTCCAGAATTTTGGACACGGAGTTGGAATTTTGTATGTTGTCTCGCCCATTCCTTCCGTATCTACTGCCTGACAGAAACAATCCTCCTGCAGCTGATAAAGTTATTTTTTTATTAATGCTATAAAATGATCACGCACGCGATTATTTTCCTTTTTTTTTAAAGAAGGAAACGTGTAAAAGACACATGGTAAAAAATTGAGCTATGATAGGGTTATTATTCCTTATTATAACTAAACATTAAACTAAAAACGAACATAGAATTTTTTATTGAGATCATTGAAACAGCAAAAATGAATATCTTTGACCATTTTCCATACATCACGGATATCATATAGTCACTAGTCATAATAATTATAGCTATAAAAAAGATATTAGGAATAGGTGACTCAAGGAATTATCGGCGAAGTACCGGCACACAGTAGCAGAAAATGCACCTTTTTCGTTCAAAAATGTCCAGAGCCTTCAATTTGGTCCGATATTTGTCTCTTCTACTTGTTTATTAATAATTTTTTCACTTAAAGTATGGAAAAACTGAAATTTGTTACATAACAATTGTTTACGCTTTAATAACTGATTACGTAAACTTTATATTGTCTTAAATGAATGTTTAGGGACTCATAGAATAACAATAATTTGCTTATTAGTCCATTTATTTGTTATAAACAAATTTTTATGAACAAATTAGCAAATAGTCTTATTATCGGCCAAATATTAAAATTTCAGATTTTTAAAAATTATAATTTCCTTGAATCACCAGAACGACTTCAGGTATTTCTTAAAATAATACATATTTAATAATATTTGATAAAATATAACAATTTAAATTTTTATAAACAAATTAAATCAACAAATTCAAGAGTTTGACCCTTTCGCATAGAAATGTTTTTTTTTGCACTGGAAATGTTTTAAGCTATTGAATGAATGGCTGCTAGTCGCAAAAATATTATAAACGTTAACAACAACAATTTTTATAAATAATTCTTGTTATAAAATATTCAAATTTAACGTTTTATCACATTTTTATTTTCTTTAATTGCTAGAATGGCTACTAATATTCCTGAAAATGTATCTTTTATAATATTTAGTCAAATATAACAACTAAAATCTTTATGAATAATTTATATAAAAAAATTGCAAATTTGGTCAATTTCACGTAGAGAAAAACTGGTCCCTTCAAATTATTAATTCAGAAATAGAATTCTTTTTCGTGCCATGGTAATCAGAGTTATTTTTTGTTTTAATAACTTTCACTTGTTTCAATATTCCCTTCCAGAAATATGTGCATTGGACTAAGAGATTTCTTTTCACAGTTGTATTCTTTTCTGCATTACATTATATTTGTTTTCTTCATTTATTTCGTTTTCTAATTCTGGGATTCTGTGTTAATAATAGATGTAAGTACTCAATAATTTTAGGCAATAGTAAAAAAATGTGTTGGGTTTAATATTTGTCCAATAAATGGTGTTCCATTAAGACAAAAAAGATGTATTAAAAGTTCTCAAAAAGACCCTATCCGATTTTTTGATTTCTAATTCCAATAGATGTGTAGAATTTTTGGCGCAGTATTCAAAAAGATAATTTAATTTGAACGATAAACAACTGAAAAGGTTAAAAACAAATTAAATCATGATTTTATCCCTCATTTCGAAAGGAAATAGAAGAGTTCAGCATTTAATAAAGCTTGTTTCAACAATAAGTTTACAGGTTGGTAGAACACATATCTCATTGTGGAATTCCTACCTGAAAGTAATGACAAATGTGGATGGCCTAACTCAGGTGACTTTGCAAGAATGTTCTACTTCAACAAAACGAAGGAAATTAATGGCTATACGTGAAAAATATACTGATCTTGAAATAAGAGAGGCTTTTTTACGCTCACTAAATCTATGTGATAGGAAGAAAGTATCAGAATTCAGTAATTCAATTTTACCTTCCGATGAAAATGAAAATATGAATTATTTCCCGATTTCTTACACATCTGAAGAAGCTTTAGCGTTAATAGGGGAAGCTGATTTGTCTGAAAGTCAGTATCACATGATCCATATGCAGGCAAAAAAGAGAAATGCTGACATTTACCCAGCATACGACAATTTGACAAAAGCTAAAGAAGAATGTTATCCAGATTTGATTAAGGTAACGGAAAAGGGTTTTACAATCGGTTTAAAATCTTTATTAGATCATACGATATCTCAGATTTATAAAAATCGTGATATTTCTCTTCCATTTACGGATATAAGGAAACCTCATAACTTAAATTTAAGTGTGAAATACGGTTGTGATGGTTCTTCAAGCCAAAGCACGTAAAAGCAAAAGAAACATGATCCAGATATGGTGGATAATAGTATCTGCACGGTTTCAATGGTACCACTGTGACTTCACTTAGAGAATTTGGTAAATTCTGTAATATTGCAAAATCCTAATCCATTGTCAACATCATATTCCAGGCCAATACTATATGAATCCACAAAAGAAACCCCAGAAAAAACCAATTCAGTAATATCATCACTTCAAAAAGAAATCGATAAAATGAAGCCCACAATA
>JAAAKG020093865.1:0-16196 GCA_010014905.2 Druon quercuslanigerum
GTAATGTGAGTATAAGGGTAAATGCGAAACTTATTACTTTATAACATAATGAACCATAATGATAACATTATTATATTCAAACCTTTATATATATATATATTGTTTTTATTGCTTGTAGAAGCCATCCACTGACTCCGTATTCTTTCAGGACCTCCCAAAGTTTACATCTATCATCCTTGTCAAAAGCTTTTTCTAGATCAACAAATGCACGGAAAACTTTTTTTCCTACTCTCAAAATTTTTTCTGTGACCCGTCTTAAGCTAAATACTTGATCCGCACATGATCTTCAACGCACAAATCCACTTTGGACTCCCCATATATTTTCAATCAGATATTTTCATTACCCTGCGAATAAGTATTTTGGAGTATATTTTACTTACACGGAAAAAATTTGGTTAGGAAACTTTACCGATCTTTTAAGTATAATTGGGATATATGGATCAAAAGGAGAATGTTTGAAATTATTGTAATAATTTGTTTCTTGCGAAATCTTAAAGAATAAATGTCAGCTCGGTAAACTTTGATAACGTAGATTACATTTTCCAAATTTACAGTAAAGATTTTCAAAAGTAATCATTAATGCACGTGGTGTAATTACTGAAAACTATTCTGTTACGCATTCAGGAAACATTGGATGAAGTTTCATGCTTTTTAAGTAATTTTTGCAAATGTAAAGTCAAGCAAAATTTAAATTATGCAATGACAATAATTCCCCCAAAATCGGTTACAGAATGACAAATTTCGGTTATTCTTTCTAGGTAAAAAATGTATTATTTACTTACAGGTTTGGTAAAGTTTTAAATTGATTCTAGATAAAAATTAATTAATAAACCGATAGTTATGCAGTATCTTCCATCACCTCCCAAATCTTTCAGGATCGTATGCAAGTACTGAGCACCTCGAAGATATTCACCAATTTTCTAATTTGGAAAAAGGTGTTGAATTTTCAAATTACTTACAGTCCTCATTGTCGTTAAGTACTTATTATGAAATATTAGTTTGTAAAATTAATTAATAAAGTGAGATTTCACTAAAGTAGGAAATTAAAAAGTCAATTACGATGAATCGAAGTTGACGCCCCTGGCTTAAGTCTTGGTGCTGCCATTTTAGTGGTTTTCGTCAGGTTAGAGGTTTTTCTACTAAATTTTTAGCTTTTTCTTCCGTTAAGTCGGATGGAAAAAATGTTTTCCACATGTTCAGAATAAAAACTGGTTTTAATTGATTCATAAGGAAATTTAGAACATTTATGTATCTATTTTGTGTAAAATTCCGGTTGAGTTAGGAAAACATTTTGTAACACTGCCGTCCAACTATCCGTCCAACTGCAATCAGTTGGACGGATAAGGCTTCAGAGGTTACCATAAGTAACAAAATTAAATTTTTGACAATTGCTCAATAATCATAAATTTTTTATTCAACAGAATAAAATATATTTCTGTAAAATCTTACAGAAAATGTGATATTGGCGAACTCCAATGAATCTAGCCACTTCTTCGATTAAAAATTTTAATGGTAAAATCAAAATTTTAGTTGAAGAATACGGTACCATTTAATTGGATTGAAAAATAAATCAATTTAATTAATTATTAACAAAAATTATTCAGACAAATTAATTTAATTTTTTATATTTTGCAAATTGGTACTTATTCAATTGGGAAGAATCAGAATTTGGAATTTGACTTATTATCTTTAAAATCATTCAAATTTAAGAATTTTTATTTACATATCTTTAAAATGGAAGTTTTTACTGTTTCAAATTAAACGCTGAAAATTATGCAAGTTTCACTAATCAAACAGTTTCAATTCTGATGATACAAAATAAAAATTTCTTCAATTTGGAAGATGTAGAGTTGACAACTTAAGTTTAGATCTTCAAAATTATTCAGCATTTTTATTTATACATTTTTAATATTGTACAGTGTTTTATTGTATTTAAAATGGAATTATGTAAAAAAAAACATTCGAAAGTACATGATAAATTGCACATATTAAAAATTAAAGTATCTTCAATTGCAAATCTTGAATAAAGACTTATTTCAAGAAGATATATTCAAAATTTTCTCAAGTTATGTGTGTTATTCTTATTTTCATACACATAAGTTGCATGCAATAAAATTAATAAATCCTGTAAAGCGTATTTGCCTGCACTTTCGATTTAATTCCTGAATTTCTAACCCAATTTAATTTCAGAGATTTTATATAAACTTAATTTTCAGCTTTTTAATGCTCAATTTTAATGGCTTGAATATTTTACATCAAAAATATTTTTAAAAAGTAGACGATGCAAACATTTAAAATATTAAAAATTAAATAAGTTTTAAGGTTAGAAAATTTTAAATAAAAAATTATCCAATATTTTTATTTACTTCTCATAAATTTAAAAACCCGCTCATCAATTAAATATTATAATAACAAATTTTGCTGTAACGGGCCCCAGATATTTTTGCACGGCCCTGACGTACTCGTACTTTAACTTCACAGTCGAGATTTTTTTCCGGTATCCCAACTGTTAGGTTAGCCGTGAGGCTTACGTCGTTAGCGATAGAACGCGTTAAACGTCGGTTAGATGGGTAGAAACCAGTCGCAGCGTTTTCGATTTTTAATCGCGTTAATATTGTCAAAAGCGTACCAGTGTATCGCATATAATGTATTGTAATTTAATATAATTGTTTCAGCTAAATTGTGTATGTGTCCCAACAATGTACGTATAAATTTATAATATGTGTACGTATGTATATGTGTATATGTAGTGGTAGGTGCCGTGAGTGAACTTGCGACGAAATTGTATTCTGATTGGATGTGATTGACTAATTGATTGTATATAGGTTGTATGCTGTTGATTGCGTTTAAGTTACTTTTTATTCACAGAATCTTACGGTTTACCAAACTGGTAGTTAAAGTGAGCGTCAGTGATTCCATCGTGACTTTCCTGTAAACCCTCTTATATTTTCTACCGAGTCCTCGACCGCGTTTTACCCAACTGTTCATTAATCTTTATCTAACTTTCATATAATTTACAATTATGTACATTATAATGTCAACTACTAAGCACAGTTCGATAGACATGAGAATTAATTTTTTACAATTTCATGTTTGTGAATTAGGTATTACCGAATTTCGTTTTACTGAACTAGAAATTAAACTTTATCAAAGTGTCCATATGTCCCGAGTTTACCCAACTGAGTTTGGTAAAGTTTCTCGAACTATTTTTCTCCGTGTGCGATTCTCACTTCCTCTCACCTTGATATTTCCGTATTACCAATTTTAAATTTCATGTTCTTAGATTTTCTTTAAATTCACGGAATATGTTAACCTATCAAACAGTACTTCATCGAGAAATTTATAGACCTCGATTACCACCCCTCTTCCCGTGGGGGGGGGGGGGTCAATTCCAATGCTTGCACAAGTGTTTTAAAAAGCCTGATATTTCTTTTTCTACTTTAGCGATTTAACTTTTGCATGCGAGTTTTCGAAAGGCTATTTTTTACTCTTTTATTCTATTTCATTAACAAAAAAAATTTAACAATTTTTTTTATCATTTTTTAAACAATTTATTTGTTTAACTTTTTTTCAAAATCGGGTATTTTAATTATTTTTTAAATAGTTTAAAAAGAAAGCTTGACTTTTTGGCTTTAAAAAAGGTCCTGAGTAAAAATATGGACCAGTGAATAGTTTCCGAGATATAGGCTTTGATTTACAGGCAATCATAATTCTCGTGCTCAGACTTACTCCTCTAATATTCCGCAGAGTAGTTGAAGAATGTATTCCGTCGGGTTAGAGGAAGTTTAAATTATTTGTTATTTGTTATAAACAAATAAAAAGTGCAAACTACTCTTTTCAGAATTGATGTTGATATTTGTCAGTATGAATGATTCCTTATTATTATAGTTCGCCAGTTTACAAGAATTATAGATTGCTCATACACAGTCGTCCAAAAATTAAATTTTATGAACAAATTTTTGTTCAATATGTGCATAGAAACTTTTATAAAGTTTAGACTCGGCCTTGATTTTATAAATTGAGCGCTTGAATGCCAATAACAGCCTACTTGTATTTTCAGAAGTCACTTGTTTTTAATTTGTTCTTCATGAAGTAAAAAACAAAACTTCTTCATGCAAAACAAATGAAAAACATATGAGTTCTAAAAATAAAAATCGGGTGTTATTGCACCCAACTACTCAATTAAGGTTAACGTCCCAGTAATCGTGATGCCAAATTTCTTGCTTTTTATTTAATTTGGATTATGTAATTTCTATTTGTTGTTATAAAAGGCTAAAATAAGCGAGTTTCATAATTAAATGTTTCTTTTAACATATTTTTGTAACAATATATACAAATTATAACCTAATTTCACTATTACTGGGACCGTCACGATTACTGGGAAACTTACTTTATATTTCCACTTTAATCTCAGACAAAGTTGCCTTAAAACAAAAGCATCGTCCTTTTGCCTATTTTGTTTTGAACAAACTAAACATCTTCTTTAAATACAAACTGACTTATTTGATTGCAAGATTAGATAAATTTTCTCGTAAATGCATAATGTTTTCTACAAAATGATTCTATTTGAGAAAAATGAAAATCTTCTCAACCTTCATTTATTTAAGAGGAAATTTAAAACTAGCACTGTGAACGGGGGTCGATTTGACCCAGACGAAATTTCCTTACGTCGGTTATTCCGAAATAAGAAAAGGGCCCTAACTCTAGCATTGGCCTAAAAAATTGTACGCAGGTAGAGAATCTAAGAGCGAAGTGAAAACGATTCAGTGCTAGTTTAACCAACGTAGTGAACAGAGGAAGCTAACGTCGCGTCCGGTCAAATATACCCCCGTTTACAGTTTACGTTAACTTTTTGTGAAGGCATGTGAACACATTTTTTTCTATTTTTTGAGTTACTTTGAGTCTATTTTATCGTATTTGAAGTTCTATCCGATTTTCTAATATGTAAAATATTTTTCTGTGGAATTCGAAATGGAGCAACGCACCGCGGAGGAGGTGGCAAGGACTCTCCGTCCCCGAACCCCAGTTGATTACTTTGGCGGCGAGGAAAGCAACTAGGAAGTAATTTTAATAGCCAATCTTTTTTCGAATTTTATTAAAAATGCCAATTTTCAGTCATTTTTTCCTTTTTACAACTTTTGGATAAATAAATGTGCATAAATGTACGAAAATCGTGTATTTTCTTTCGAACAGTACTACTCTCATAAGTTAATATTTTTTATTAAAAATTTGCATGAAAATTAAAAATTTATTTTTTCAATGGCTTGTTTCTGCTTATTGTATCTTTAAGTTTGTACTTTTATCTTTAATTTGACGGCTTTTATTCAAAATTTCCTCAATTTGTTGTAAAACTGTAACTGTTTAAACAATATCGTGCCTGTTCCCTATTTTTAATTGTTTATATGCAATTATTTGTTGGAAAAAAATGGTTAACCTCTAACTTTTCGACTGATTCATAAAGTAGAAGGTTTAATGCTAGTGTATACATTTGGCCAGATTTTTTCGATCACTTTAACAAATAAATAAGCCCCTTGGGTCTTGTTGCACCCCGTTTACAGTGCGAAGGTGTCAAAAAAACGTTTACAGTGCGAGTGTTAATTTATGTGAAAACGTATTCTTTTGACGCAAGATGACATTTCTCTGAGTCTTATTTAATTTCTGCACGGTATTTAGGTATTGCTGTTGTAACGCACGTTCTCTCGTTTTTTGGAGCAATTTCGATTAAAAATATATAATCTAAAATACAACTAATAATGGAATAGTAATAATGTCAACGGAAAGACATTTTTCGGTGGAAATTTAAAGCCTCTTGCATCAAGAGCCAGCTTGCAACATCCAGCAGATAAGTAGATTTAGACTGCTCGTGATTTAAATGAATGGGACAGAGAAAATTTAAAGGAAACAGTTGCACTCTTCAGCTCTAAAGATGAGCAATCAGCGGTGACATTGGAATTAGTAGTCGGTTTATTAAGGTGGTCACAATATCTGGTACTTTCAAGTATCATGCTTTTAGCCCTAATCAGAAGGGACAACTGACCCTTAAACATTTTTCCTATGATGAGACAAGTGACATTTTACCTAAACCTAAACGTACTTTTAATAGGGAAAGTACTTCAAAAGAAAAGAAAAGTAGTAAAGTGAGACTCACGGGTATCCATAAAAATTAGCCACCCCCAATATTAAGAAGCGAGGGAACCTACAAAAAATAAGCATGCCGAATAGTGAGAGACGAGGGGACTCACTGAAATTAAGCCCCCGAAGGAGTCTAAAATTGCACTGCCACCTCCACGTGGTGGTTAATTAAACATTTTTCTGTATTCAATTTATTTAAAAAAGCACTGTTTGTATGTTAAAAACGGTTACATTGTACATTTATTCATGGAATATTTATGGATAATCAATAAGTATTGTAAATTGACAAACTATAATAGTAAGGAATCATTCATACTGAGAAATATCAACATCACTTCTAAAAAGAGTTGTTTGCACTTTTTCTTTGTTCATAAAAAATAACCAATAATTTAAACTTCTTCTGGCCCGACGGAAAACATTCTTCAATCATTAATTAGCTGATTTCATGTTATTCTAAATGAACTTGAACGCGTTGAAAGAATGGTGGACTTGCCAACTAGTCTGCGGAATATTAAAGGAGTACGTCTTAGCACGAGCATTATGACTGCCTGTACATCAGAGCCTATATCTCGGAAACTATTCACTGGTCCATATTTTTACTCACAGCCTTTTTTAAAGCCAAAAAGTCAAGCTTTCTTTTAAGACTATTTAAAAAATAATAAAAACACCCGATTTTACAAAAAAGTTAAATAAACAATTAAATTGTTTAAAAAATGCTTTTGAAATGTTAAATTTTTTTCGTTAATGAAATAGAATAAAAGAATAAAAAATAGCCTTTCGAAACCCCACAAACAAAAATTTAATAGTTAAAATATAAAGGAAGTTATAGGCTTTTAGAAAAACCTGCGCAGGCTTTGGGGTGGAAAATGTACATCCCCCCCAAACTTTAAGGGGGGTGGTAATCGAGGTCTATAAATTTCTGGATTAAGTAATGTTAGATAGGTGAACATATTCCGTGAATTTAAGGTGGGAGGAAGAGAGTATCTTAAGTAAAGTATACTACAAAATACCTATTCGCAGGGTAATGATAAGCCTCTTCATTTATCTAATGACTATTTTATCTCTACCTAGTTCCTCCCTCAATATATATCCTGGACAGCGAAAACTGCATACTCCTGCATACTTTCCACTCTCTCGTATCCAGTTTCTCCTCCAAATCTACCAACGAGATACTGTAAAGGGAGCAGAAGCCCTCAAACCCATAAAAGGGAGTGCATCAATACATAAACGTTTTGATTTTAAATGGATTAGGTACTTATTTGAACTTACGTTAATAGCGTGGGCAAACATGGGCCGAGCCAGGAAAAATGCGACGTCAGAATGTATGTGATTGTCTTGCAACATGGAATGAATCGAAGGCAGCTTATCTACATATTCGTCGACAGTCATCGTAGAGCCTAAAAATGTCCCGAACTGAACTAAAGTGTCTTGACACTGATCGTACAATTTACCTGAAAAATAATACTATTAATCTACAATTTTGAATAAGAATTTGCAAGTGAAGAAATCAAAGCATTTGTAAACTTCTACTAAATCTGAAATATCAAATAGCAGAAATTCAAAATAAAAAGATGATTATTATATTATTTCAATACTGACCGACGAGTTTCAAGTGAGATCTGTCAGTTTCTCGATAGACAACGCAATGTTTTTGCTGAGCCATTAGGAGACAAAGTGCAACTGCCAAATCCTGTTCTGCGAGTGCCTCCTTCAATCTTTGCGACGATTTTTTCGTATTACGAACTTGACTAAAGTACCCGGCCTGAAATTAAGAAGATTTTAAACATCCTTTAAGAAATTTCTAATGACTCAAACTTGAACAAAGACATGTCTCAATTCCTATTTTACAATAAAGAAGTAGCAGAAATAAAAACACCTTTACGAAAAACGGGACATTTCTTGGGAACATAGAAACATATTAAATAAAGAATAATCTTATGAAATAAATCTAATTAAAATTATACTTTTCTTTATTTTAATTCTAATCTTCTAAATATCCTAAATCATTCAAAAAGTTTTAAAACATTCCAGAATCTGTCCAAAAAATATAAGAATACTATAAATAATATTTCACAATTTTTGAAATATTCTAGAATATACAGAATGCAAATTGAAATAGTCAAAGGAACACTCTTCTAAATTTAAAGGATTGTATATTCTATATGAACAGTCCAATTTTAAATACTATAGTTCATTTTTTTTAAAGAACGTTTGCAAATGAAGAATTAAAAATTACATTTTTTATAAGTTAGAGATTTCAGAATTAAACACGGTAAACGGAAAGATATCTTACTTTAAAATTTTACAAATTAAATTGTTCAAACTCAAGAGGATTGTGTTATAACGTTAGAGACATTTGAAGAGACTGGAAAGGGACTCCACATAAAAATTAGAACATAAATTGACTGTCATTTCCCGTTTCCACGTCCAGAGGCTACCCTGAATTTTTTCCATAATAATAACCATAACTTTACTTTTAATTTATATTAATGACTTCCTTAGAATGTAATAGAATGTTTTGAAAAAGCGCTTTTACTCAATGTGCATGGAAAACATGCTGACCAATAAATAAATGAGACATGTCGAGTAAACTGAAAAATACAGACCTCGTTTTTCAAAAGATCCCCGCCAGCCATAGCGTCCAATTGATCAGGTGTCATTTCCTCTGCAGCTTCGATTCCTGCCATCTTTTGCACGATCTCTTTCAAAATTAATAAATCGAGGCTGAAAATAAAACCAATTTATCCCCATTAGTTCCAAACGATCCCCAAATCTCGTTAGTCTTAAATTGCTATCTTCAATCGAAATCCAGTAGCGATTATAAAAATTAAATACAGAAAACCACAAACAAAACTAAGCCCAGATTTGCCCTCATAAAAAATAAATAAAAAGAGAACATTCTGAATCCAGAAAAAAGGTTTCATCGAATCTTTATGAAAAATTTTCCACCCACTTTTATGATGTGCAGACATCCGCCTGCAAAGGGTCCTTATAACTGATTCTTATTTAGAAGATATTTGCGTCTTTCTAATTTATTGATAATAGACAGGTCTCAAAAGCAACCGGAAGTAGGTATATTTCATGTTCAAAGAAAAAGTATAACACGTGCGCTTATAACACACGCCATATTAAGATATTTTTTCCTCGAAAATCTGTTTTTCGAAGTGCCAACTTCAAAAATGCCCGGTGATTCACTTTTCAACCTGAAGGGTTTATTTTGGACTTAAAATTCCGTGAATTTATCCGGCTATGTGGCCCTATACGTAACTCCATACTGATAATAAAGGGCCCTTTTTACGCGGACACCCACATATATTTTCCAAAACAAATTCATCCCACCAAAAGCGATTCAACGATATTTTGTTTGATTAAAAAGTAAAATAAACTTTTCAATATAAGTATTGTAGTTCTGATAAAGCTTGATAGAATTAAGGAAAAAGTGTTGGGACTTGTAAATGAAACTTTGGCTTCCCTTACGGAGTCGAAAATCTGGGAAAATTTCAGCGCTTTTCCCGAAATTTCGCAACGCGTCAAATACGTATTCGGTCGTAAAAAAGTCGCTACATTAACGAGGATTCCACCTGGGAATTTTTTCTGCCTTTCCTTCGCCGCAGTCCAATTTGCTCTTACTTTTCCATTGAGATGATTTTCCTCCGGTACTTTTTAATCTTGCCTCAAACTTCCGAGATTTCTTCTTAGTTCCGTTCATTCTGAAAAAAAGAAAATATTATTTAAAACTTTTATCTAATTATTAAATTTGTTTAACTGTAGATCACATTTTCTCTAAGAGAAAATGCTTACCTTTAATTGCAAGTCCCATCGACGAGATTGGAATCTCGTCATTTCCATCGGGCGTTGCATTTTCTTTTCGCGATTCAATTTTTTTTAAATTTTAACTTTTTTCTTGCTTTTGACTTTCAAACTTTACATCTAAGTAATCGAATCATATTTCCAAAAGTACTGATTAACTTTGTAGCATTTCTTGTTTGAGACTTCGTCAGTGATATTCATCGTATTTGTTTTTGGATATTCAATTACTGAAATCCTCTTCTGCAATTTCAACTGCTGGCATCCTCTTTCACTCAATATCTTCTTTTAAAATATCTAACAATTTTCATTTGACTTTTTTTCAGTTTCATCATTACATCTTTCAACAAATTTTCCATTCTCTTTCTTTTTCTTAAAGTTAATATGATCTGACATTCGATTTTAATTGAAGAAAGGGAATAACACTTCAATTTTTTAGGGATTCTCGAAATTTAAAGAAAAAAATTAAAAATCGACTCTTTGGCAAATTTAATTGTAGTAAAATATTCATAATTTTAGTTTTTGAGTGTTCACCTCACATCGTTTTTCCTTCAATATAATTTTTTCAAATATCCAATAATTTTCACTGGAATACTCTTTTCCCATATATCTCTTTATCCAATGACAAATTCGCAATCCACTTTCTTTTTCTCATAGTTCAAGTGATTCAAAATTCAATTTTAATTAAAGAAAAGGTCCAAAAACTTAATTTTCCAGGCATTCATGATATTTAAATCTTTCTTAAATTCGACTCTTTGCTATAGACATGGTTTAATAAATAATTGCATTCCCCAGCACTCCTAATATTCTTATTAAAATTTTTGATTTTAAACCATACATTGATTATCCATTTATTCTTCATAAATTAATATTGATTCTCTTCTTATTGAATGAATTCGTATTTCTCTTCTCTGTGGACTACTTATTGTAGTTTGACAAAATAATTCTCTTGTCTACGTCGCACATCCATTTTGAAATCCGGAGCCTCGCAACTGGATGAATATTCCTTTTGCACTTCCGCAAAAAAACTTCGGCCAAATTCTCTGCCGTTGGTGCTTTACGCTAAGTTAACTGGCGGCAAGAAAAACGCACCAGCGTCTCCAGTTTCTAGTGAAACACAACAGACATTTAAAGACACAATGAATTTCCTCCACTCTGATTAAAAATCTGCAATTTTTCACAACAAATTACAATACCGTTGCGAAGTACTACGGATGTATTTATCTGAGTTCATCGTATGAGCAGTTTGCTTCCTCATAGGCATAAAATAAATTTGGTTCCTCGGAGACCTTCAAAAGGTCAATCAATGATTCTTTTTACAATGAACAACTTTTTAAGATACAGTAGTGTTTTTTTTAATATCACTAAAGTTTTCCTCATATAAACAAATTAATTAATTTTTTAACCTTTTTAAATATCTATTGGTTTCGATACATGGACACAGAAATAGGAGGGGACTAGCCGAAAGCTTCCTAACTTGGGTGCGGGGATGGATGATACTTTACAAGATGGTGTCGACCATGTTGTGTGTCAAAGCATGGGAAGTAAGTAAGAGGAGAACAGTCTGCTCTTTCTCTCGTGATACCGGTTAAGCACACAAAAATGGTAGACCCCGTTCGTTACTTAAACCCCGCTAAAACTTACCTAGACCCTCTTATTCCTATGTCCATGTTACGACGTGTCTGGACGAAGTGAAAAATAAATCAGATACAGTAAGGTTGTATTTATAATATTAAGTGAGTTTTTTATCATATAAAAACAAGGCAAACCATTCATTAAATTTACAAATTGACATTGACAGGTCACTGAAGGTTCATTAATATTGAGGCACAATGTGCCTTCGGAATGGGTGAGGGAACATCAACCTCCAAGAGGACCCCGCTGGTAACATTTCGATGTACTTGTTTGTGCATTTAAATGGCTGAGGTGCTTCCCCGAACGGGCGTCCGGATCTTCTTGGCTCGATCAAGCTTCACATTGAGGGCGTTAATACCTCAGGGTGGAAGCACCTCAGCCATTTAAATGCACAAACAAGTACATCGAAATGTTACCAGCGGGGTCCTCTTGGAGGTTGGTGCTTCCAGTGTCAATCGATCAATCGGTCAATCGATGCGTTTCGAAAAAACCTACAAATATACTTATGAAATTTCCCGATTACCGTAAAAATTTATTACCATATAAACGAAATAAAGCATAATTACATTTCGGACAAATCATCTGTCAGTTTAAGAATTTTCAAAATACGATTAAAATGTCAATGATTCTTATGGTATTCCTTGAATATCCATTTTGCAATACGATATGCATAATCGATGTGTATAAAAGCTGCGAGAATTCAAACTATTTAAATTCCATTTAAACATTCGAAGAAGTGACAGATGAATACAGCTCTAACGGGCTGATCTAGATTAAAATCTTATCAGACTTGGATATCAAGTTGATCTACAACTCTTTTAAGTTTCACAGTCATAGCTCTTTTGATTTTTAAAGTATGCGATTAAAAAGAAAGGTTACGTGAGCGCGCGGGCGCACGGGCAAAGCAGGAAGGCACATTTAAATTTTTAAATGTGCCTTCCTGCTTTGCCCGTGCGCCCGCATTTTTTGAGTTCATGGGGTCGAATTACATCTAAATATGTAAAAAAAAAGAGAGTAGATTTGAACATTTACATCACTACAAAGTACAAATCTCCCTCTACGAGGAAGCAATACTCACTGAACGGCGCAACTATTAGGAAATTGACGGCAATTTTTAATAATCGTAAAGATTTTTCTCTGCAGTTGTTAACTTACCAGGGTTTCTTGTCACTTTTATTTTTCTGCATTCTTCTGTTTGCGATTCTTTTTTAAGGGTCGATTTAGAAGTGTTAAGTGCATACAGTACAGCTTTCTTATCATTACTTAAACCAAACTTTAGATTTATTGACAAAAAAAAATGAAGCAAGGGGAATTTTTGTGCGAGAACAGTGATCGCTTTTGATATTATTGACATCCTAAGTTGTAACTGTGAAAGGTCTTACATTTAAGGCAATGTAATTTTGTTTAAGGTACTTACCTTTTTTGTGCTTTCAGTTGATTGGCCACATACTGTAGTAGACCCGTTAATTCGATATTATATTTTTTGAAAATAGCGCCGCAGAAGGAGGCAAGCGACTGCAGCCAGAGGGAAATACTGGTTCCGTCATGTTTAAATCTATCACGATCGGCACCGGCTAGAGCTTCCACTAAACAATATCCCAGAACATCGTAGGAGATGCTTGTTAGATATTTTAACGAGTCCACGACAGGACCTGAGAACAATGATTAATATAACACACATTAAGCTTTCAAATGCTAAAATCTAAGAAAAAATGCATGGTCATTCAAATTTTCAGCCACATGCTGTATTCATTAGTATCAAGGGGACGTTACGTTTCTTTTTACATTCATTTTTTCCAAACAATTCCATTATCGAAAAGGGTTACGTCTACTTTTTAATAAAATTCTTTTTTTTTTGAGAAAATTTGAATATCGCAAAATCCTATTTTTCTCAATTTAGGATAAACAATGAAGATGTATTACTGATTTTTGAAAGCAACTGACTACTTTTTTTACAAAAGAAATGTTATATAACCCTTTGACATAATTTTCCAGTCATTACAATTTTCAAAATTTTAAACCTCAAACGTTTGTCATTGTAAACATTAAAATCTAAATCATAAATTATATCAGAACTCTTGGTAAGCCTTCCTATTGTAAGGCGATCGAGCTCGAACTCGAAAGTCGGAGGGGCTCAACTGGAGGGTACTGTACGTTCCGTTGGTACCTATAAATCAATCCCCCCATTTTAACCAGCCGACACTACAACTTTGTATGTACTTCTGCATACACCACTAGCAAGCCTCACACAGCACGGAAAATTTCCGTCGCACTCTTGTTGCTAAGTAGAGTTTCACGGTGGTGGAAACGAGACACGTGGAAAATGGGTATTTGCGGCCAAATTTCCCCTCGCTGAAGAGCCCTGCTCTAACCGACAAAGCAATGATTTTACGTTTAAAGTTAAATCGTGGGAGAATTAGTTTAAGAAATATATCCTTTGAAGGTTAAAGTGCGAATCGTCTAATCAATAATCGTTTCAACGATATCCGATTCTGCTTTAACCCATAGGAGGCGCAGTAAGGAGTGGTTCTGGTCTTTTTTTCACAAAAAATCGATTTTTTTTATTAAATAAAAGGTATGAATGTCTAGAATATGTGTGCAAAAGAATTTTTTGATCCGAAGCATATTTTTCGGATTAAAGCCTCTCGAACGCACCGAACTCGTGCGCTCGCGGAGGGACGCAACAGATGATCACAGATGACTCTATATCGGGAGGCCTTGTGGCCTCCCTATACACGATTCAAGAGGATAATAAAAGGATTCGAGCAGCCGAACGAAATATAACGCCCACTGTTCGAAAGGCCCGACTTGCTCAACGTCTGAAGGAGCACGCAAATCAGGAGCAATTCGAAATTGAGAAATTGAGAGATTTATTTTGCACTAATTTATTTGCACCTTGTTTAAACAAACGAATTATATAAAAATAATGTCATATTCTTATTCAGAGACTGAAAATACTGTAAAAATGACATATAACTCATAAAAACATGAAACTTTCCAATTATTTGCTAAGATAAATTGTTTAAACAAATTAATTTTGCAAAAACAATCTCGGATTCTTGTTAAACGGCACAGTAAACCATGAAAATCATATGCATCTTACAAAAATATAACTTTTGTATTAATTTTGCTTTTGAGACTTAAAACTTTAAACGCGTTTTTCTCGAAACCACTTTTTTCAACCTCTTGTCAAGCCTAACTCAAGATCTACTAATCCGATTTACTTCAACTAAAGTTTTCCTGAAAGGGTATGTTTCTTCATGACTTCAACCTAAAATGGGTATAAAAAATTGTTAAATAAAGTTGTTTAACAAGATTGAAGTTTAAGAAAAGTGGGTAAAAATTGAACGTTTTTTTCAAATGGCCATAAATTGGATAATTTTTCATAAAAATTCATTGGAAATAGGTTGAAGTCATAGGAAATTTCATAGATTTTGCCAAACAATAACTATTCTTGATTTCAGTTCACTACAACAGGCTGCAGACATGACACGAGCAAACGATGCCACGCCGGGAGAGGTTCACGAAAGCCGCCATATTGAATTTTTGTAAAAAAAATTGTCTGCCTTCTAGAAATAAGATTTAACAAAACAATCAAAACCAGAAGTTTTTAAGACTTTTCAACATCTCACAATAAATTATCAAAATTTGCTTCATTTTTGGCTAAAAATACCATAACCTCCCCTTAACGGTTAAAATGGGCTGCACGTTTGCCGTAAATAATTGGTTGTCTTCTAAAGATACAAAGACATAATTGTATGATTTAATGAACATCATTTTAGCGTTATACGTTACTTCATGTAACCGTACTAACGCCGTCAGGTATACCACGGTACCCTGCCATCGTCTTTAGCTGAAGCATCTAAAATTAAAAACTAATAGTTTTTAATGTATCAATTTTAAATTCAAAATTATAATGTAAAATGTATCACACAATTTTAAAGATTTCTGATGTAAGTAAATGTTCTATTCTAAGTGCTTTAAAGTTTAGACAACACGAAATTCCAAAAAAAATAATAAATGAAATAGCAAACATTGAAAAGCAGTAGCCTTAAAAATTAAATAAACTTGAATTCGAAGCCTAAAAATTACACAATCTCTGAACAAGAATTACTTCAAATTTTCTTGTCTTCATAACTACAAACTATCAAGAATTGTAAATTTTTTATTTAGAAGCTTTCGATAACAAAAACTTCACCTCTAAGCATGCCAAACCTGTATTTTATATATTTTAAATGTTTACGAAAATTCCTGCAAAAAACAAGAATCTAACGACCAAATTTGGACCACACCGAACAATCAAACAAAACAAAAAAACAAACAAAAAACTTTCCAATTGCAATCTCAAAAAAATTCTTCTTAAAAACAAAAATTTCAGACAAAAATAAAAAAGAGGAAAGAAAAATGAGAAAGCAGCCAACCACATCTCCTTCCTTCTCTTTTTCTTTCTTTCGTCTTTTTTATAAATATTATTAAATCACAAAAAAAAAGAACATTGAAAATAAAAATAAGAAATAAAAAAATATAAAATGACATTATCAACGTTTTAGTCCGGGAGCTGGGTATGTTCCCGTATGCATTCAAGAGGCAAAAGGTAAAAACTAGTTAATCTTATGTATTTT
>JAAAKG020093876.1:0-13396 GCA_010014905.2 Druon quercuslanigerum
ACCCAAAAATCAAAAAACTACATTTTTAAGTATTGTTGTTACTTTTCAGCAGTTTTCGTCTTTTTTTATACAAATAATTACTCCTAAACAATTTTAATATTTCCCGTACCATTTTAGATCATTTTTAATTGTTAAAACAAATTAAAATTAATTTAAAAATTATTTAATCACAAAAAATGTAAAAAAATAATAAAATAGAACACATAAATTATGGTTCTGACTGTATAGTGTACAAAAAGAACAAATTCATCACTTTTTAATTGCTTAAATAATTATATTTGTTTAAATAATTTATTTTTGAAAAATAATTTTAAAATCACAATTAATTGTATGTCTTCTATTTTATTTCATTTTTCTAGCTATTGAAAAATAACTGCTTCAGCAAATAAAAATTGTTTCAGCAAACAAAAATTGTTTCAACAAATAAAAATTTGTTAACAATTAAAAGAAATGTGTCAAAATTATGTCATTATTCCACAAAAAGTAGCATAGGATACAAATCAGAAAGGAAAATTTATATCTCTGGCTAAATTTTTAGAAATTTTGAAAATAAACAATAATGAATTGTTTAAATAATAAAATAATGTTTTTATCAGAAAATACGATTATTTTTTTTACTTTATTCATTTAAATTTGTTTAAACAATTGAAAATTGTTTCAAAAGTCATGGAAAATATTTAAATTGTCCATTAGTAATTATTTGTATGAAAAGGGTCAAAGTTTCATGGTCATAACTCGTGACCTATATAAGATAACACTTTGTACTTTTTTTTAATTTACGCAGAATTGAGTCCTCTATAATTGTCCCTCTTAAAGTTTTTTTGTAGGATATCTAAAAAACGAGCAATTTTGAAAAAACTTGTATGGCTATAAATAGCTCAAAATAGCAAAAAAAATTATATTCCTTTAAAGAGTCATAACTCTTGGGTTTTTAAGACTAGAAGATTAAATTTTTTTTAACTTACGCAAAATTTCTTACCCTGAAACTTTTTCTCTTACACCACTAACGTGGCTTCACCGAGAAATCAAGTATTTTGAATAAACTGAACACGAGTAATTTGCTCTGAAAAGTAGGTCAGAAGCGGTCAAATTTGTGAGGTTATAACTTATGACCTATTAGCGCTAGGTTATTGCATTTTTTTAGAATTAATCGAAATCGAGTCTACTGCAATTCACCTTTTTAAACTTTTTTCGTTAAATCAACAAGTTCCAAAGTGCAGATACAAACCACAGAATTTGTTTTTTTTTGCCTCTTTTTTCAAAAAAATCCGGGTTCTTTGAAGGACTATAACTGGGCACTTATTGCAGATAGAAGGTTTTTTTGCCCTCAAAATTTTCAGGATTTTTATAACTTTTTTTCCTGTTATATTTCTTTTTTGTTTTTTATTAACTTTTATACGCTTTGACTGCAAAATCATTTATAATTTTCCAAATGTAGATCATGTTTCCATTTTGGTATTACTCTATCTCTATTCTTATTTTTATATAACTAATTTTGTTTTTTGTACTATTTTTCAATGTTAGTATTTTGAAAAACGTTATCCGAAGACCAAACAAATAACATTCTATTTGTATTTATTAATTAAAATCCTAATATTGACGCAGCCAAATTAAAAATTCTTTTACGTTGTTAAATATCATTTTATAAGCAATAATATCATCTTTTAAAGTAACATAAGCAGATTATTATCTGCTAATAAATTATTGTATAATTACCAACAGAATTGAGGAGAACGCCTGATACAATGACCAAAATTCCAAGAAGGATCTTCATTATTCCGAACACTGCTTTTTCGTCAATGGCCTTCCGAATGAATATTCTTAACAAGATGTTCCATCTCTATGTATACTAGTTATAATCTCCTTCCTTAGTTTAAATTATTTTTAATGTTTTTAAGATTGATTGACGTTTTAAACTTACTTCCCTGAGACACTTGCGATTTAACAATCTTATTTCCCCCTTTTTATGCTTGAGAATATTAAAGAATTATAGTATGATGTAGCAGTCAGAGGGAATAATGAGGTGTTTAATTTTTCATTATGCAATAATGAAGATATAAGCAATCATCAAAGGTTAATTAACATCTTATACAAATTGCGAACGTTATCTTGATTATGTTCTATTTTTGAAAACAGTTCGTAGTGCGTCATCTGTTCCATCCTGATATAAATGATCATCTTAAAATAATAAAAAAAAATTCTTGAAAAAAAAAATAGTTTTTTTAATACTTTTCTTATTTTTTAAATTCAACTGTAATACCATTCTTATGCAAGTACTGAATTGTGTTCTTTCTTTCGCCAGTAGCTTTATTGTAGCCTGAGCAGGGATTAAATTGCATCGACAAAAAAATGTTTAATCTACGTTGTTCAAAAATGATGTAGGTGAAAGTAGGTGTTTTTCGTAGATGGTTTGTTGCTGAAATCAAAGTCTAAATCTTCCTGCCATGTGAATTTTTTTTATAAAATTGAAGGTAAGCGCATTGTTGGTAATTATTGGGGTAGCAGTGTTTTAGGAATAAAATTCTTTACTATTTAATACAAATAAAATGATGTTTGAAATAACTAAAAATTGTAATAGACTTATTTAGTTTGATTTAAATGATTCAAAAATTTAAATAACCTACCGAGGAAAAAGAGGGCACTGCGATTTTTTTTCTTTCGAATGGAACTGTTAATGCCGCTCTGAAGTGCAATAAAAAATGATACACAAGTACTGTACAATACCAATAAATAGACATAGTCCTAATTACCAAGAAATACCATTTTTTGTGATTCTTTACCATGCTATGTTTTAATTCTTAATAAATAAAAATTTTTTACACTTAGATTTTTTGCCTTTATATTTTTCGTGCTTGTATTTGGGGACTAGAGGTCTTGGGCTATACGTGCTAATACTTACACGTTTGGAAAAAAAGTTCTATACTTTAGCTTTTGGAGACAAGAAACAAAATTAGTAAACTTGAATCCAATACTATTTTGATTACAAATCACCACAAATCATTATATATAAATAAACATTATTTGGAACAAATGCTGTTGATGATGTTTTAAGCTGCTAAGGATAAATATTGGAAGAAGATCTTCACCCACGATTCTTCCCATGACTATATTTTCGAATTTCTACAAAGCAGCTCTTCGGCTCTATTATGTAATGAAGCCACGATGAGATTTTTCGAAGTCAACGCCTATTGGAATTTCCAGATCACGTCCAGGCAAACTTCTGGTTGATTAATTCTAGCAGTGGGCAATGATACTTCTTTTGCTCCTGCTGGAGCTTTTGTGCAGTAGTTTGTGCTTCTGGTACTCTTGCTGGGGCTTCTAGTGCTTTTGCTGGTGCCTCTGATGCTCCTGCTGCTGTTTGTGCCTGTGTTTATAGTGCTCTTACTGGTACGGCTGGTGTTTCTGCTGATTTTTTGGTACTTCTGATTGTTCTTCTTTTTCTTTTGGTACGTTTAGTGCTTTGCCTGGTGCTTCTGGTGCTTCTGCCGCTGCTTCTACATGTGCTTCTAGTACTCTTACTGGTGCTTCTGGTATTCCTGCTGGTGATTTTGATACTTCTGATGGTCTTTCTAGTGCTTTTCTTGATGCTTCTAGGACTCTTGCTGGTATGTCTGGAGCTCCTCTTGATGTTTGCGATGCTCCTTCTGGTTCTTCTGGGGCTTTTGCTGGTTCTTCTAGTGCTTTTTCAGGTGCTTTTAGGGCTTTTAATGGTTCTTCTGGTGCTCTTTTTGGTACGTCTAGTGTTTTTTTTTATGCTTCTGGTGCTCCTGCTTCTGCTTGTGCTTTTGCTACTAGTGCTCTTACTGGTTCGTCTAGTGTTCCAGTTGGTGCTTTTTATACTTCTGACAGTGCTTCTTTTGCTTTTGCTGTTGTTTCTGGTGCTCTAACTAGTGCTCTTAGTGGTTCTTCTAGTGCTCATGCTGATACATCTGGTGTTTCTTCTGTTGCTTTTGGTGCTTCTGCTGTTGTGTCTGGTGCTCTTGATGGTGCTTCTAGTGCTATTCTGGAAGCTTCTGGAGCTCTTTCTGGTACGTCTGGAGCTCCTCTTGGTCCTTATGATGCTCCTGCTGTAGCTTCAGGTGCGTTTGCTGCTACTTCTGGTGTTTCTGGTGCTCCTGCTGCTGCTTCTGCCTATGATTCTAGTGCTCTTACTGGTTTGTCTGGTGTTCCTGCTGGTGCTTTTGATACGTATTATGCTGCTTCTTTTGCTTTTTCTGTTGCTTCTGGTGCTCTAACTAGTGCTCTTAGTGGTTCATCTAGTGATTTTCTTGATGCTACTGTGGCTCTTGCTGGTACATCTCGAGCTCCGCTTGATGTTTACGGTGCTCCTTCTGCTTCTTCTGGGGCTTTTGCTGGTGCTCCTAGTGCTCTTTCTGATGATTCTAGGGCTTTAAATGGTGCTTCTGGTGCTCCTGCTGATGCTTCTGTCTGTGCTTCTAGTTCTCTTGCTGGTACATCTGGTGTTCCTTCTGTTGCTTTTTTGTGCTTCTGTTGGTGTTTCTAGTGCTCTTGATGGTGCTTCTAATGCTTTTCTTGAAGCTTTTGAGGCTCCTGCTGAAGCTTAAGGTGCGTTTGCTGGTACTTCTAGTGTTACTGGTACTTCTTCTGCTGCTTCCACCGGTCCTCCTAGTGCTCTTTCTGCTACGTCTGGTGTCCCTGCTGGTACTTCTGGTGCTCTTTCTGGTGCTTCTGGTGCTGTTCCTTGTTCTTCTGGTTCTCTTGCTGGTGCTTCTGGTCCTACTAGTGCTCTTGCTGGTGCTACTGCTGTTTGGGGCGTCCGTTCGGCCCGCCCTCCTCTGAACAAAACCATTACCAATATTAGTGCAGCACTCGGCCCTAAGAAAAAACCTTTTCCCAGCTCTTTTCCTAATTTTGTTAAAATTACACATGTTACATTGTTTCTTTAAACCTCAAATTTACCTAATTCATGTTAATATATAGGTATGAGTATAGTCCCAATTATTTTACTATTAGTCGCAGTATCATCCCCTTCTCAAAAACCCAAAAATAATCATTTTGACCTTAACTCAGAAGAACGCAATTATCACCTAAACTGGAAACGGCAATAAGCGCCCTTTTAATGTGGATGCACACAAATAGTGAATTATAATCAATTCTACTGAATACAAGGAGAAAATAAAGTGACGCATATTTTTACGAATTGAGGAAAAAATTTCTCAAAAGGTTTTGATTAGTTTTTTTCAGGCATATTAATTGAAGACACAATTTTTTCTTCGAAACTTTTATAGTTTCTGACCTTATTCAGATATTCATGATTTATATCATCCTCTTTCAGAATCCGTCAAAAATTTGAAATGGGTTAAAATGTACCTAAAATGGTGGCTAATTATTTGCAAATGTAAAAAATAGAGTTTAAGAAACAAGCAATACTATAATAATTATAATGAGTGAATTTCTTACGGACTACACCATTTTTGTGGCTAGAAGAATTTTTTTTCATAAAATAAAATCGAGTATATGCAAACTCTTGTATTGACATTTTTTTCTTTCGCTGTAAAATTTTTCAGAATCCGAAAGAAAAATTGAAATAACTGAATTATGTCAAAACTCAAATAATTTTTACTCTGTGAAGTTTATTTTCATAAATCGCTAGGAAATTCTGCAAGTTGAAGCATTAAAAAAAATATTTTTATATTTATTCTGCATATAAAGTATAGCCTGATATGAATTAAATTTGGTCGGAAATATATTTTTTAACTTTATGTGCAACTCGTAAGGGTCCATCTATAATTTACGTAAATTCTTTTGTGCATAGGTGTGGGGCATGGTCAAAAGAAAAACTTACGTATCATTTTTCGAGAAAAATTTTCAGTATTCTAGTCTAATATTTTTAAAGTTAATGTGAAGAATTTCTGTGAATAAAACGAAAAATTCAAAGACCAAATTTGGACAGCTACCAAAAAAGATTAATATTTTCCTAGAAAAAGACAAGGAAAATTTTGTTCTTTACAAAAATAAAAAAGAGGAAAGAAAAATTTATTTAAAATAAGCTATAATATTTATTTGTCTTATTATTCTTTAGGCTATAAATTATAAATATTTCTATTTATCAAAGGATCTTATCCCTTTTTGCTATTTTTCCAGAATAGAACATCCGAATTGAAAGTTTATTCTTTTTTGTTGAAAAGTGTACTTTTAAATTTCATATCAGGAATTCATCTCTTTTGTTAAAAATGGTATTATTCAGTTAAAAATATTATTTTGTTACAAATTTAACGATTTCGTTAGAGGTATAGTTTTTACTTGAAAATTTGTCTTACAAAAATCTTTTTTTGTTGAAAGTTCAATTATTTGGTTAAAAATTTTATTCTTTTTAGTTTCAAAATACAATTTTTTCATTAAAAATGAGCTTTGTTTTTAAAAATTCCCACTTAAGGCTTCAGGTCATGCATTTAACTATTTAGTTAAGAATGCATGTATTTTTATAATATTTCTTATTTATTAGTAGAAAATTAACACTCTTGGGTAAAAATTTAAGTATTTGCTTGAAAATTTAGGTATTATGTTATTTGTATTATTTCATTTTATTTTATTTTATTTTGTATTTTCATTTTTTATTTTTTATTATTATTTAATTTATTTTGTATTATGTTGTGTTAAACTGCTTTCTTAGGAATTAACCTTTTAGAATTTTTTGAAAAAAATGTATCATTTTTAGATGAAAATTAATATTCTTTGTTTAGCTTACATTTTCAATAGAACATATAATTTTTTGAAAATTTAACTATTTTGTAGAAACATCATTTTTTTATTGAAAATTAAACATATTTTACATGGTTTGATTCCAAAATATTTTTTTGAAATGAAAAACTTTTCTTGGTCATCCACTATTACTTTTATTTTTATTAAAATTATTACTCTTTTTGTTATTGAAAATTATTATTTGTTATATAAATATTTAATTACTTGGTTAAAAATTCAAAATTTTTATAGAAAATTCATTAGAAAAAGTTTAATAAAACATTCAGCGGTTTTGTAAAAAAAATTCTACATCAACATTAAACCCTTTCATTTTTTATTCATAATATCTTCTTTTAGTTTTAAAATTCTACTTTTTGGTATAAAATTAATTTTTTTTGTGTGAAAAATTTTTTTTTTTTTTTTGTAGAAGATTGATCTCATTGGTTAAAAATTAAACTAAAAGGTTAAAAAAAAGACACATTTTGTTGAAAATTCGTCTTTTTTATTACAAAATTAACAAAACAGACAAAATGTTTGGAAAACATTTGAATTTTTAAAAAAAGAGTTCATTTTCAATCAAGAAAAAATAATTTTCAACGCGAAAAATAACTGTTCTACCGTTGAGGATCAATTTTCAATAAAAAAATTGTAATTTAACAAATTAGTTTAGATAAAATATTTTCCACTAAAATTTTGAATTTGCAAAGAAGAAAGAAGTATTTTTAACAAAAAATCAAGAATCATCAACCAAAAAGTGGAATTTTTAACTAAATAGTAGAATTTTTAACTAAAAAGAAGAATTGTTAAACTAAAAGATTAATTAACTACAATAAATGCGAATTTTTAATAAAATTCAAAAATTCTCAATCAAAGAGTAAAATTTTCAACTAAAAAAGATGAATTTTCAAACAAAAGGTTTAATTTGATATACAAAAACGAATTTTAAATAAAATAAAGAATTCTTAACCAAAAACTTGTATAATGAATTACAAAAGATGTAGTTTCTACTAAGATTGATTCATTTTCAACAATAACACGAATTTTAAACAAAACAGTTTAATATTAACAAAAAGTTGAATTTTTACCTTAAAAAGAACCATTTTCGAAAAAAAATGAAATAGGTAAATTTTCAAATACGAAAGTAATTTAAAAAAACAAGGAATTTTTAATTAAACAATTCAATTTCCAACCGAACAGATTAATTTTCTACTAAAATTTTAAATCTTCAACTAAGAAAGAAGAATTTTTAACAAAAATTTTTTGAGAAAATACAAGAATTCTGAAGCAGAAAGTATGATTTTCACTTTAAAAAAAATAAAGTCCTAAAGAAAAAGATTTTTTTACTTTCAAAGAATACAAATTTTCCAGAAAATTTTTAATAAAAATCAAAAATTATAAACCAAAAATTTGAATTTTTAACCACAAAGGTGAATTTTTATTCTAAAAGATTAATTTATTACCAAAAAGACTATTTTTTAATCAAATTCAAAAATTCTTAACTTAAAAGTATGAATTTTAAACAAAATATTGATTTTCTATTGAAAAAACCGAATTGTTAACAAAACTCAAGACCCTTCAAAAAAAATTAATTTTCAACTGAAAAATATTGATGTTCTGATAAAAAGATAAATTTACTACCAAAAAGGACGATTTTTTAATAATGTTTAATAATTTTACAAAAAAGATAAATATTTAATTATAAAAAGAAGCATCTTTAAACAAAAAGATTAATTTACCGCCAGAAAGGCGAATTTTTAATAAATTAATTTATCTTTAAAATCTAGTTGATAAATTTTTAACCAAAAATATAAACTTTAAACAAAAATATTAATTTTTTATTGAAAAAAACGAATTTTTAACCAAATTTGAGAAGTCTCCAAGAAAAAGTTCATTTTTAACTAAAAAAGATGAATGTTCAACTAAAAATATTAATTTATTAACAAAAAGGAAGATTTTCAATAAAGTTTAATAATTCTAAATTGAAAAGTTAAATTTTTAATTAAATATTTTAACTTTAAAATCAATTTGATAAGTTTTTCAACAAAAATATTATTTTTCTATTGAAAAAACCGAATTTTTAACAAAATTCGAAAATCCTATAAGAAAAAATTAATTTTCAACTAAAAAAGAATAATTTTTAAATAAAAAGATTAATTAACTGTTAAAAAGGACGATTTTTTAATTAAGTTTGATAATTCTACAACATAAAGTTAAATATTTAATTATAAAAAGAAGTTATTCGCAGTTATACTATAAAAAAGTTGATTTTTTAATCAAAAAGAGTAATTTACTAAAAAAAAAATTAATTTTTAATCACATAGTTCATCTTTAAAACCTCATTTTAAATTTGTTAGCCAAAGAATGAATTCTGAAACAAAAAGATGAGTTTATTACCAAAAAGGCAAATTTTCAATAAAATTCAAGATTTCGTAACCAGACAGTTGAATTTTAAATTAAAAAAAAGATGATTTTTTTAACAAACCTACTTTAAACAAAAAGATTTAATTAATTAATTCTGATGTTGAATTTTGCTGATTGCTTGTCAAAATAATTTTCTGAATAAACGAGAAAAAATATGCGACGGTCCACATTTTGTTCCCCCTCGTTTCTTCAGGAAATTATTTTGACCAGTGATCAACAAAATTTAACATCAGAATTATTATTATTATTATTATTATTATTATTATTATTATTAAAACATTTCGTTTCTCGTTAATTATTAAATTAATTACCCTGGTCGAAAAATAACGTCAGAACTTTAAAAAGATTAATTTACAAAAAAAAATTATTCTTATTAAACAAATTCAAGAATTTTCAATAAAAAAGAAGAATTTTTAAACAAAACGTTTAGTTTTCTGCCAAAAAAATTCATCGCCTGAAAATGTACTTTTATAAAAAAAAACTTTACATTCCAAAAGGTTAAAATAATGTAACGAAATATTTTCTAAATAAAAGTTCAACTTAAAAAAAAATTTTTTCCTTTTTATTAAAAATTTATCCGTTTCAGTAAAAATTTAATTTTTTTCAAGAAATTGCAACTTGTTGATTAAAAATTATTCTTCTTTGCTCAAGCATTCAACAATTTTTTTTATAAAATTTGGTTGAAAGTTTAACTATTTTCTTAAAAAATAATCTTTTTAATATAAAATTCAACGACTTGGGTGAAAATTAAACTAAATTGTTGATTTTTTTATTCTTAGATTTTTTTGGATGAAAATTTAACGGTTTGGTCAAAAAGCATAAAATTAATTGTTTAACTGGCAATGTAATTTTTCCGTTTTTTATTAAGATTGATCTTTTTGAGTTGAAAATTCTTCTTTCTTGGTGAAAAAATAATTTTCTTGATTTAAAATTTCATGTTTGTTGGGTAAGAATGCATCAGTTTCGTGCAAAATTAATTTTTTGATCAAAAGTTATATTTTTTTCTTCAAAAATTTGTGTTTTGGCTTGAACGTTGAACAACTTAGGTAAACTTTTTTTTTGGAGTGAAAAATCTGTTTTTTATTGAAAATTCGTCTGTTTGGTTCACAACTATTTTTTGCTTGAAAATTCATATTTTGATAGTGAAAAGTCAACTAAAATCTTTTTTAAAAAAAACCTTAACTATAATTTTTAGTTTATCTTTTTGATTTAAAAATTCAGCCGTTTTAGTACAAATTTCATCTTGTTTGGATAAAAATGCAACTGTATGGTAAAGAATGCAATTATTTTGTTAAAAATTCATTTTTTTGTTGAAAAAATTCGGGTTTGCGGATTGAAAATACAATTGTTTACGCAGAAGCTTATTTTTTATTTAAAAAATAAAACTATTACACATTTTTTCCCGCGTATAAAAATTCATCTGTCTTAAGATAAATTTCATCTTTTTTAATGAAAATGAAACTTTTTGGTTAAAATTTGTTCTTCTTTTCTTAAGCATTCATCTATTTTGGTTGAAAATTCGTCTTTTTGGATTGAAAATTGAAATTCATATTTTAATTATGAAAAGTCAAATAAAATCTCAATTTTTAAAATAAACTTAACTATTTTTTTTTAGTTTAACTTTTTGATTCAAAAATTCATCCGTTTTAGTAGAAATTTTATTTCTTTATGGAAGTGCAATTTTTTGGTGAAAAATTATTCTTCTTTGCTTAAGTTTTCACCTATTTTGTTTAAAAAATTTGTTTTAAAATTCAACTATTTTGTTCAAAAATAATATTTTTTATTATAAAAATTTAAGTAAAAATTAAACTAAATTGTTGAATATTTTTTATTAGACTTCTTTGGATGCAAATTTAACCGTTTTTGGCCAAAAAGGCCTTTTTTGTTTGAAATTACATTTTTAACTCGCAATGTAATTTTCTCTTTTTTTTAACATTGACATTTTTTAGTTGAAAATTTTCGTTTCTTGGTTATAAAATAATTTTCTTAATTAAAAATTTCATTTTTGTTGGGTGAAAATGCATCAATTTCGTGAAAAATTAATTATTTGCTTAAAAGTTATATTATTTCTTTATAAAATTCGTCTTTTGGCTTTAAGTTTGAACAGATAAACTTCTTGTTCTTAAGTGAAAAATCTTTTTTTTTTTATATTGAAAATTTGTCTTTTTGGTTTACAATTCGTCTTTTTGGACTGAAAATTCAATTTTTTTAGTGGAAAATTTTTTTTTGCTTTAAAGTTGATATTTTGATTGTGAAAAGACAACTAATATATTTTTTTTGAATAAACCTTAACTATTTTTTTATTTTATCTTTTTGATTCAACAATTCTTTCGGTTTAGTAAAACTTTCACTTTTTCATGAAAATGCAACTTTTTGGTTAAAAACATCTTCCTCTTTGCTCAAGTCTTCAACTATTTTGTTTGAAAAATTTGGTTGAAAGTTGAACTATTTTGTTAAAAAATAAAATTTTTTAATATAAAATTCAAATACTTTGGTAAAAATTAAACTAAATTGTTGATTTTTTTTAATTAGACTTCTTTGGATAAAAATTTAACTGGTTGGTCAAAAAGCCTTTTTTTATTCAAAATTAATTTTTGAAGTGGCAATGTTTTCCGTTTTTTAAGATTTACTTTTCTTAGTTGAAAATTCTCCTTTCTGGGTGAAAAAATAATTTTCTTGATTAAAAATTTCATGTTTGTTGGGTAAAACTGCTTCAGTTTCGTTAAAAATTAATTTTCGTCTCAAAAGTTATATATATCTATTTTTTTTTTTTGTCTTTTGGCTTGAAGTTTAAAAAACTTAGATAAACTTTTTGTTCTTGAGTAAAAAATCTTTTTTTTTATTAAAAATTCGTCTTTTTGGTTTAAAAAGTCCTTCTTTTTGGATTGAAAATTCAATTTTTTTTAGAAAGTTATTTTTTGCTTAAAAATTCATATTTTCATTTTAAAAAGTCAACTAAAATTAAAAAAAAATTAGTTTTTTCATTTTATCTTATTGATTCAAAAATTCATCCGATTTACTAACAATTTCATTTTTTCATGAAATGCCACTTTTTGGTTAAAAATTATTCTTCGTTGCTTAAGTATTTAATTAATTTGTTTAAAAAGTTTCTTTGAAAGTTTAACTATTTTGCTAAAAAAACATATTTTTTAATATAAAATTCAACTACTTGGATAAAAATTAAATTAAATTGTTGAATTTTTATTATTAGACTTTTCTGGATGAAAATTTAACTGTTTGGTCAAAAAGCCTATTTTTGTTGTTCAAAATTAATTTTGTAACTGGCAATGTAATTTTTTCCGTTCTTTTTTAAGATTTACCTTTTTTAGTTGAAAAATCTCTTTTTTTGGTAAAAAAGAATTTTTTTGTTTTGATATTTCATGTTTGTTGGGTAAAAATGCATCAGTTTCGTAAAAAATTAATTTTTTGCTCAAAAGTCATAATTTTTTCTTTAAAAATTTGTTTTTTGGCTTGAAGACTAAAAAACTAAGATAAAAATTTTGTTCAGCAGTAAAAAGCTTTTTTTTATTGAAAATTCGTTTTTGAATTAAAAATTAAATTTTTTTTAGAAAGTTACTTTTTCCTTAAAAATTAATATGCTGATTATGAAAAGTCAACTAAAATCTTTTGTTAAAAAAAACTTAACTGTATTTTTTAGTTTATTTTTTTTATTCAAACATTCATCCGCTTTAGTAGAAATTTCATTTTTTCATGAAATGCAACTTTTTGGTTAAAAATTACTCTTCTTTGCTCAAGTATTCAATTACTTTGTAAAAAAATATTCTTTTTTAATATAAAATTTAACTACTTGGGTAAAAATAAAACTAAATTGTTGATTTTCTTTATAAAACATCTTTGGATGAAAATTTAACTGTTTGATCAAAAACCCTTTTTTGTTTAAAATTACATTTTTAACTGGGAATGTAATTTTTCTGCTTTTTTTAAGATTTACCTTTTTCAGATGAAACTTCTCCTTTCTTGGTGAAAAAATCATTTTCTTCGTTTAAAATTTCATGTTTGTTGGGTAAAACTGCATCAATTTCGTAAAAAATTAATTTTTTGGTCAAAAGTTATATTTTTTTCTTTAAAAAATCGTCTTTTGTCAAAAGGCCTTTTTTAAATTAATTCTTTAACCTGCGACATAATTTTCCCTTTTCCTTTTCTTGGTTTGAAATTTCATGTTTGTTGGGTAAAAGTGCATCAATTTCGTAAAAAATTAATTTTTTGGTCAAAAGTTATATTTTTTTCTTTAAAAAATCGTCTTTTGTCAAAA
>JAAAKG020093887.1:2715-16195 GCA_010014905.2 Druon quercuslanigerum
TTCACAGTTTTTCTATGATTTTCAAATATATAAATGTGTTTGCAAAAAAATGTATATAAGTTTTTGTTTTCGTACCTAAATTATTAGGTTATAATGCAATAGAGCACCACAACTGCAATATAGAACACGATGCGGCAGAAAATTCAATTGACAAAGTCTGAGTCACTGACGTTAGGGATATAATTTAGAAGTTAAAAACCAGGCAGGCTGCTGCAGTGTATACCGCATTTGTAACTTTTAAATCAAATTTCAATTCAAAAAGTGAGCACATTTTGAGAACTTCTGAGACCACTTTTTTCCAGATTTAAAAATTCTCTGTACAGTTATTTATACAATATTATCATAAAAACTTTACGATTTTTTCTTGAAAAATCGAAAATTAACATTTTTAAAGTATAAAAATAATGTAGCATTCAAAACTAACATTTTTTCATTCAAAAATTTCTCAGTTTTTCAAAGATTTTCAAATATATAAATGTGCTTTTAAAAATTCTCTGTAGGGATATTTATAGTATTTAAAAATACGAACAATATATTCTAATGAATTTTACAAAATTACATTTACAAAATTTCAAATAACACACGAAAATGAACATTTTAAGCCAAATAACGCACGATATGAAAAAAAGCCAATAATAGAAACAGCATAAACAAAATTCAAAATCTAAAAAATAAAATATTTCATTCAACAATTTCACAGTATTTTAAAGATTCTCAAATATGTAAATGTATTTGAAAAAAAATGTATATAAGATTTTGGTTTATGACCTAAATTATTAGGAGATAATGCAATAGAGCATCACAACTGCGATCTAGAACACGATGCAGTAGAAAATTTAATTAACAAAGTCTGGGTCACTGAGGTTAGGGATTTCATTTAGAAGTTAAAAAACCAGGCATGCTGCTGTGTACACCGCATGTGTAACTTTTAAATCGTAGAAATAAAATTGGAAATGAGCGAATTCAGTTTTTGAAAAAAGGGCAGAAGTTGCAAAAAAATGTTTGGTATACTCTTTTAGTGTCCCAAAATAAAGTTCAAGTTCGTTCGCCAGCCATTTTCGATAAAAATTCAAAAAGTGAGCACATTTAAAAAAATTTTGAGACCACTTTTTTTCAAGATTTAAAAATTCTCTGTACAGTCATGCATACAAGATTATCATAAAAACTTGTTGAGTTTTTCTTGAAAAATCGAAAATTCACATTTTCACAGAATAAAAATAATGGAAAATCCAAAAATAACATTTTTTCATTCAACAATTTCACAGTTTTTCAAAAATTTTCCAATATATAAATGTGTTTTCAAAAATTATCTGTACAATTATTTATAGTACTTAAAAAGACAAACCATTTCTCCTAATGACTTTTTTTTTGATAAAATGAAAATTTTCAAAGTAATAGCATTTTCAAAATCCGAAAAGAGAAGCGAAAATGAACATTTTCAAGAACAAGAATATCATAGGATTTTTTAAATTTTTTTAGAAAATTGAAAATTCAAATTTTTATTGCACAAAAAACACGAAAAAATAAAAAATTCCATTTTACGGTCAAACTATGCAAGATACGACAAATTATGATTTGACCAAAATTGTGCACTTAAAAAAGGTCTACAAATTTCTTTTAGGTGAAATTTTGATAGGATTTGTAGTTTTTGTTTTATTCTTAATAAATAACATTAACAGTGAAAATATCTGCCCGATGAATTGGCACATTCTCATCGAAACTTTGCTTATTTAAATTATTTTTGATCTTTTGTCTGTGTTCCAATTATTTAATTTTTTTATGTTCTCAATCCTATTTCTAACAATAATAAACACTTTTTTCAAGATTAAAAAATTCTCTGTACGGATATTCATATTATTCAAAAATATGAAAAATTTATCCTAGTAATTTTTTTGATAAAACCAAAAATTACTAGAGTTATAGCATTTACAAAATTCCAAAAACACACCAAAATGAACCTTTTAAGCTTTCTGAATTTTCTTAAAAATCGAAAATTCAAATTTTTACAGCATAAAAAAATAATTGAAAATCAAAAATTGCATTTTGCGATCTAACTATGTAAAATACGAAATAAGATGAGTAGACAAAAATTGTGCATTTGAAAAACATCTACAAGTTTGTTATCAACTACTTTTTTATAGCCTCTGAATTTTTTTTTTAATCGTGAAAAATATAATTAAAAGTAAAAAAATTTGCCCGCTGCATGGGCACATTATCATCACAACATTTGTCGATTAATTTCTTTTTAATCTCGTGTGGGTTTTCAAAAAAAAAAAAATATCGCGTGACCAAAGCTCGTCATCAATTTTTCTTTCCCAACTTACGTCTAAACGAAATAAGGCATCGCTCTGAAAGTTTGGGAAATGAAAGAGGAGGCAGTAAAGTGCATGTCTTTGCTTTGTTCCTGTGGAAATATTGAAAAAAAAAATTTCGAAGAAAATAAAACTGGAAGCTATATTGCTAGTTTTCTTTTCCAACTTACGTCCACACGGAATGAGATATCTTGTTGAAAATTTGGCACATTAAATAGAAGGCACGAATGAAGATGTCTCTGGTCCTAAATAATTAGAATTGTGAAAAAAGTTTTTTTTTCATTACTTATTTGGAGAAATACCGACCGTGCCGCAGAACAATGCAGAGCAATTTTCAATTTCAGTCAAATCAACTACTTATGAGGTGTATATTCATCTAAGTGGGATAAAACAGCAAAGATTGGTTCGAAAAATTATACACAAATAATGCAAAAACTAATAAAAATTAAGAAAATTTATACGTTTAGATAGTACGTGTCTGTCATACATATCAGCTGTATCAGAGCAGCACGATCGCCACCTGCAGCATGAGAATATTCTCGAGAATATGCTTGACCTTCATGTGCTTTGGGAATTTAATTAGCATTTATAAGTATTTTTAATTAAATTTAAAAAAATCGTATTTTATATCTTTATTAATTATAATTAGATTATTTAAATTTCCCGGGAAAATGTCTCGCTTCAAATTAAAAAGGGTGCTACATTTAAATAATAAAATGAGTCAAAATAATGGAAAGTATATTTACTCAGGGTTGCTACAATATTCCATTTTATAAATTTTTATAGTTATAAAACTAATCATTCGCCTAAAAGATTAATAATAATGTAAAAAATGTTGTTTCTCAATACATTTTAAACATTTTTAGTCGAGTTTTCAAATCAAGAAGATAAATTTTGAGTCTGAAAAAGGAATTTTTTTAAACTAAAATGAGAAATCTTTAACATAAATGTTCAACAAACAAAAGTGATTTTTCAAACCAAAAATAGAAAAATTAAATTTGCAAATAAAACAATCAAATTTCCACCAAAAAGAATGAATTCTCAAAAAAATAATTCAATTTTAAACCCTAAAGGTAAATTTTCTACGAAAAAAGATACAGTTTCAATAAAATATGTAAATTTTCAACTAAAAAATATAAATTTACAATCCAAACCTAGAATAGTTCAATTTGCAATTAGCAAGATAAATTTTAAACAAACAAAAAAACGCGTTCTCAGCAAAATTTTTTAATTTTCAACTAAAAATATAAATTTTCAAAAAAACTTGGATTCAGCAAAAAAATTAATTTTCAACTAAAAAGAAAGGAATTTGCAGCCAAATAAATTATTTTTTTTATCACAGTGATGAATTTTTGGTAGTGGAATTTTTAACACAAGAAATAATTTTTCTATAATAAATAACGGATTGTTAACTAAATATGTTTCTTCCAACCAAAGAAACAAATTCTTAACATAAAAATATAACTGTTAAATTTAAAAAAAAAAACAGAAAATTTTATGGAAAAAGATTACATTTATATCGAAAAAGGTAAGTTTTCCACAAAAGATGGAATAGTTAAAGTGAATTTTCAACGAAAATGATAAATATTCAACTAAAAAAAATTAATTTTTAACCCAACACATGAAGTTTCAACTAAAAAGATAAATTTTCTACCAAAAATAAAAAATATTTAAATTTTTAATCAGTAAAATAATTTTTCAACCAAAAAAGAAACGAATTTTGAACAAAATAGGTAAATTTTCAAGAGCAGAGATTAATTTTTACCAAAAAGATAAAACAGATAAATTTTCAACTAAAAATATAATAATTAAATTTTCAGCAAAAAGCTTAATTTTTGATAAAATCAAAGTAAACATTCAACGAAATAGTATAATTTTCAACTAAGATTCAACTTCTATAAAAAGGTTCAATTTTCAACAAAAAATAGAAGTTACGTTTTTAGCTTAAAAAATTAAATCTTAATAATAAAAAACTAATTTTCAATCAATAACATAAATTTTGTACCAAAATAGATGAATTTTTAACAAAGTAAATTAATTTGCAACCAAATATTTGAACCAAATATTTGAATTTTCCACTTAAGAAGTTATTCAACCAGAAAACATAATTTCCGACAAAATAATTAAATTTTAAACAAAAAAAGGTTTGTCAACTAAAAGGATAAATCATCAACTAAATAAATGAACTTTTAACAAATTTCCAACTCACAAACGGTTTTTAATATTTATTAATATTTTTCGAACGTTTTTTCTGCGTCATTTAAACTTTTATTTTTAAACATGGGTGAAAAAATTTTTTTTAGGAAATATATTAAAATACTTAAAATTAAAAAAAAAGAATGGTAAATATATATTTAAAAATGAATTTATATATTTGAGAATCTTTGAAATACTCTGAAATGGTTAAATTGAAAAATGGAATTTTTTATTTTTCATTTTTTTGTGCAATAAAAATGTCAATTTTCGATTTTCCAGAAAATTTCAGAATGTTTTTATTATAATCTTGTAGGGTGTTAAAAATTCAAAAAATTCAAAAATTATATTTCGTTTGAACTTTCGAATTTTTTAAATGCTATTTTTATTTTTAATATCTGTCAATTGTTTCGAAAGTTATCGTGCTAATAAACTAAAAATCTACAGACATACTAACTAACGAACGAGCAGTCAGACAGCCATACAGACAGACAGACACATTCCTAAAAATTTGTTTTTCAGGTTCAGGGGTTCAGTTGCAATAAAATTTTTATTAGAAAAATGTTTTTTTAAGAATGCGAATTTTTTAAACGAGTCAATATCACTACTTATTTTTTAATATGAATGCATTTTAATAATTGTAATAATATACATTTATGGAAGTGATATACAATTTGAAGGAAAAATTCGAGTGCGAATCACAAGATACGTGATGATAATGTGTTCGTTAAAGCCGAAGGAGCTTTAACAAAAGAGAATTCACTATCATCAAATTACTATTGTTAATGGTTTGACCTTTAGTTTAAACAAATTTGTGAGAAAAAGGGATGTGCAAACGTAACGTCTAGATGTTACTCTCTAATGTTCAAAATGTTCAAGCGAAATATCCGAGATATTACATGTATGGTTATGTCAAATAAACTCTGTAAATATTTGAGGAGTTTACTTATTTATGGACATTCAAGGAATTAATTGATAACTTATTTATAAAGTCCAAATTGAACTTTAATATTCGTACACGAACAAAAAAATGATAAAGGGTATGAAATGTCGATCAGATGATACATTCAGTCTAGTTGAGGTTATGTTCAATATTTTTAATTCAAAATAAAAACGGGGGTAGGTAATCGGAGAACGAATGATCTGTAACCTAAATTTAAAATTCTATCTATTTTAAGTTGCTTAAACTCAAATTTTATTTTAAATTTATCAATATTTTGTCAAATGTGTTAAATAAATAAAACATAAATTTAAAATCATTGTTCCCTTCTTTATACAGAAAAAAATCGTTATCCAATTTTATTTAAGGATATCTAATTTTGCTTCTTTGACAATGTTTCAAAATTTTGATAAGTCCACAATTGTAATATTGAAAATATATAGAAGTCAAATATAGCCGTGAAATTCCAACGCGCGATGCGCATGCGCTCGGACGGTTTTAACATCTGAATGTGTTTCAGTGTAACATAAAAATATTTTTACGCCTAACATGTTAAAAATATAGTAAATGTTTGGCATGAATATCTGCATGTTAGGTGCTGCAATCGTACCCTTTGAACATCTGCATTTAAACATTCATTTTTCTCGGTGTACAAATACCGAGCGAAGCGAGCCGCGCATGTGGCGCGCGATGAGTCTATGCCCGCGCGGCGGGCGGATTTTTTTAAATCGCATTTATTATTAATTTCTTTGTTGATATGATAAATGGAGGAGGGGGTGATATGCATTAAAATTTAAAAAGATTGAACCGGCTTTGTCGCCCACATGAACTTTGGCCTTTTTAATGATGAAAATAGAAGACCATAATATGATAGACGTTAAAGGAATCAAAGAAAATTATTTTCTTTTGTAAAATTATTCAGAACATGCATCTCTCAAATGGGGATTTAATTTAAATTGTTTTGAATTATTTCTAATTTTAAAAAATCTTTAAAAAAAGGTTCTGGGTTCCAGACAGTAACGGAATTTATAAGTGACCAGGGAAAGTCAGAGAAAACCCAACAAAGTCTGGGAATTTTCGATAAAATTTCGACAAAGTTTTGGCAGTTAATTTTATTTTTTTGTTGTAAATTCATTTGTTATTTTTTTTTCATTAATTCACTTATTAATTGTTAAACAGTCTTTTACATCGGTTAAGAATTATTACAATTTTCGTTAAGAATTCATCATTTTTCGTTAGAGATTTAACCACTTAATTGCAAGTGGAACTACTTTGTCAAAAACTAATTTCCTTGTTAATTATTCATCATTTTAGATGAAAAATCGTTTTTTTTCTTCAAAATTCAACTTTTTTTGAAAATTTTATTTTCTTTGATTGAAAATTAATGTTTTCAAAAGAAAATTTAAATATTCCATATTAAGTTGAAAATGTATCTACTTCAGATAAAAATTCATTTCTTTGTTTGAAATTTTGATTATTAGGATGAAAGTTTACCTACTAGGATGAAAATTCTTGTAAAGATGTTAACCTTTTTTTGAAAAATGATGAACTTTGTTAAAAAATAATTCTATTTTAACTTGAAAATTTATCAGTTTCATGTAAAAATTTAACTATTTTGTTGTAAATTCGTCCTTTTGTAGAATATTAATTCCTTCAGAACTCAAGATTTGAAAATTTTCATTGAGCAAAAAAAACTTTTTACATTAAAAATAAGTATTTTTTTGACTGTTTCATTAAAATAGTTTCAAAGTTGTATCTGCTCAAATATTTGTTTTTGATGTAAAATTATGAATTTTTTATTTAAAAATTTGCCTTTTTTAGTAAAAAAAATCATCTTTTGGATTAAAAATTAATTTTTTTTCTTAAAGATTCATAATTTTCGATTTAATTTCTTACCTTAACTGAAAATTTAGCTGTTCCATTTTTTGTGGGAAGTTTATTTTTGTTGATAGAAATTTATTCTGATTTGTTTATAAATTAAATACCTTACTTAAAATGCAACCATTCTCCTTCTGGTTAAAAATTTACTTTTTGTGTTAAAAGTTTAAATACTTTATTAAAAATTGATTCTTTTTTGGTTGATATTTTTGTTATCATTTTATATATATTTATTTTATATATTTAATTTTTGATACAAATTTCCTTGGTTAAAAGTTGAACTTATTGTTAAAAATTCTTTTTTTTATTTAAAAATTAATTTTTTTTGTATTTTTTATGCTGAAAATTCATATATTTTTGTTTTTCTTCTAAACACAACAGTTCTGCAGGAAATTTATCTTTTTAGATTGAAAATTCGATATCTTAGGCGATATTATTTTTTCTGATTGACTGAAAAATCTTTCTTGGTTAAAAAATATAACTTTGTTTGTGGTTTAAAAAATCTTATTTTGGTTGAGGAATCAACTAATTTGTTAAAAGTTTTGTTTTTGTTTAATTGAGCTCTTTTTTATTGAAAATTTAAATATTTTTTTGTGAATGCATACTTGAATATATGTACACATGCAGGGAAAAATTATCACTTTCAGACCATTTTAAATTTAAAATACAAATAAAAAAAACATTAATAATAAAGAGGTAGTTTAAATGTGTTTAATCAATCCAATGGTTTTGTTATTTTATGTTTTCACTATGTATTTTATTATATTTTGAATTTTTATTTTTTATAAGGTTGTTTTGCTGTACGAGACAATGTCACGATTATGAAAAGTTTTACATGTACCGTGCCAGAAATCAATTTTAAAAAATTCAAAATAATCTCTTTTCTTAACAAGATGAGAGGGAAAAAAGTTTTAACTGCAGTGCTTTGAAAATTATCTTTTCTTTTTAAAGTTTTTTGCTCTCTAAATCAAAATTGATAAAATATATCTAATTGCCAACGAAATTTGATAGATTTGATTATCAAAAAGTGAGCCACTGAAATGAGTGGAAAATTACTAATTCTAGTATTTTTGACATATTTTCTAATTCAATAGTAGAAAATTAATTGCTACGTAAAAATATTTTATTATATATATATATATATATATATATATATATATATATATTAGTGTGGCCTAAAACTTTTAATAAAATAACGTGACGTTGTAGCATTCTCATCTCACTTATAACAGGAAGATAATATTGTGAAATTCTAAATGACAAGTAATATGCTTTAAATTTAGAAACATTGCCGTCTGTTTGTTTAAACAAAGTTAATTGAAGTGAAATTTTTTGACAATCTTAGAATTATAATGGATTAATACCTATGGGTTATAAATAAACTATACATATTTAGTGTCCTTGTGTGCTAATTTTCTTAATATGTCTATTTTCTGAATGAGCATCAACTTAAGTATGAACTTAAGTGCATAAATTAGGTTATTTTAATTATTTCGTTTTTTTCTTTTGCAAAAGATACTTTAAGTTCTCTATAAATCAAAATTGTTAAAATAGAACTAATAACTAGTAAAATTTTACATATTGAATTAGCGAAAAATGGCCCGCCAAAGATTAGTAAAAAAGTAGTTATTCGAAAAGTCGAAATATTTCCTACTTAAATAGAAGAAAGGAGCTAATTGATTGATACAAAAGAATACATTTACCTAAAATTTTAAGAAATATTAAAAAAAATGGTTAGAATTGAAAACGTGACAAATAGAAATGTTTAATAAAGCGACGCGATGACATTACATTTTTAACTTTATTGAAACAGTAAGAAGGCCATACTGACTAATTTTGAACTAGACCTAGTTTCTATCTATTTTCAGAAAATTGATTTCTGGTTGTTTAAACAATGTTTAACAAAAAATCAAAATTCCTCACACTCTAAAAAAATTTCAGCTATATATTTTTCTAATTTTCCATAGCGAAATGCAATTATTCTAGAAATTCGTAAATATTATTTCCTTTGTATAATGACAATCTTGAATTTTTAAAATTCACTTTGATTTTACAGATTTTTTTCTTGCACAAAAGATACTTTATAGACTTTCTAAATCAAAATTGTTAAAACTTATCTACTTATTAGTTAATTTTTATTAATTTGATTACCAAATATTGGGCCAACAAAGATTAATAAAAAATCACTTATTCGATTAGTCAAAATATTTTCTAATTCAATAATGCAAAACAACTAATTACTTAGTAAAAATATATACACTGATTTAGGACTATATATAAAAAATTTTGTTCAAGGAATCTGTATTATCATCAGAGAATAATTGAATTTCTTAACGTCTTTTGAGACTAGATGATGCTATGAATTAACATTTTTTTTTAATAAATTTTTTCTGAAAAAAGTATCTTCTTTTGATCAGATATTTTTTTTCAAAAAAAATTAAATTATAACGTTTTTTAATTCATAACCTAGTCTGTAAAGACGTTAAGAAATTTTGTTCTTCTCTGATGATAATACAAATTCCTTCAAAAATTTTACATGTAACACCTGGCATAACAATGCGTATATTTCTAAAAGAGGATTCTTCTCTCGATCTCTCTAGTTTTTTGAAAAATATTTAATACGTATTTTTTTATTTCAATATGATATGCAAGATTTGAGAGAAATAATTTTTTGAAAATTATTGTGTTAAAAAACTTGATTGTCTTAACTTTTTTATAACTGAAAAAGTTTTTATCACAAAATTTCGGTCATTGTTAAGCAATCTCTATTTGTTTATAAAAATGCTTAATTTATTTATGAAAATTTAATGAAACAATTTTTGAATATATTTTATTTCGCAGTTCGAGATCAACTACATATTAGATAAAATGTTTGAAATTTTTTTTATAAATACTTTTTCAGTTATGAAATCATAGTGAAATAAAAAAATACGTAATAAATATTTTTTAACAAAGAACGAATGAAAAAAATTTTACGCAAAAAATGTGGAAATTTAACTCTATTAAAACAATAAAAAGGCCAAATCGAGAAATTTGTTACGTGACCTAGGGCTGTTGCCATTTTTGAAATATTGATTTTTGATTTTTTTGCACAAAGTTAAGAAAAATAACGATTTTTTCTTACAATAAATTTATCATTAAAATAATTTTTAAATGTATAATGTAAATGTCATACAATTTTAACAATTATTCATTAATTTGTATAAAAAATTATTTTATATTTATCTTAATGGTCCTTGTTTTCGCTGATCATATAAACCAATAATTAAAATAAATAAAGTAAAGTCTGAATTTAAAAATAAACGATTTCTAAAGTTCTTAAATAATTTTGAGAAGGAATTATCATTAATATTCAAATACCGCAGAATTTTAATCTTGTAATATTTTTAACATAGAATCTTTTCTAAACAGAATAAAACAGCATTGCGGATGAAAATTTAAAATTTTGAAATTTTGAAATTTATTTTAAACAAAAATTTGCTGCAAAAAAATTTAATTTTAAACATAATAGTTGAATTTGCAACCTGGAGAAAGTAATTTCCTAAAAAAAGTGTCATAGTTTATATTTAAATGCAAAAAATAAAATTTATACAAAAAAATTTTAATCTAAGAATTGTTTATCTAAATTGTTGAACCTTAAGGCTAAAAGATTTATTTTCACAACAACCACTGAGTTTTCAAACCAAAATGTGACTTTTCAGAAAAAAGATTAATTTTTCACGAAACTGACGCATTTTTACTCAAAAAATATGAAATTTCAAACCAAGAAAATTTTTTTATTGAAAAAGGAGTATTTTCATATAAAAAAGATGAAACTTAAAAAAAGTAAAAGTTGCAGTTTCAGTTAAAAAAATAATTTTAAAAAAAAGTCTCCCACTAAACAGTTAAATTTTCAACCAAGGACATAAGTCTTTAATCAAAAAATTTATTTTTAATAATGCAGTTTAACTTTCAACCGAATAGTTTAATTATCAGTCAAAAAAGATTAATTTTCGACAAAATAGTCCAACTTTTAACCAAAGAGATAAATTTCCAAAAAATATATGAATTTCAAGAAAAAAAAAAAGATTTTTTAACAAATTGAATTCACCGAAGCATTAAAAAAAAATTTGAATACTCAAACAAAGAAGAATTTTTAACCAAAAAGTTACATTTTTATTTAAAAAATGATATTTTTGCTAAAATAGATAAATTTTTTAATAAAAAAGATAAATTAGAAAAAAAATAGTTGTATTTTCTGTTTAAAAATATTTACATTGACTTTTAACGATACAAATATGAATTTATAAACATGAAATAAGTTTCTACGGTAAAAATTGAAATTTCAATCCAAAAAGAAAAATTTTTAAGGCAAGAAAAGAAAGACTTTTTAATAAAATTGTTGAATTCTGTTCTAAATAGTTTCTTTTTATCCAAAAAAGATAAAATTCCTCTGAAAATTTTCTTTAACCAAAAATCATGAAAATATAACAAAATATTTAAGTTCTCTGTCAAAATTTTCATTTTTCATTTTAACGAAGAAAGATGATGAATTTTTATCCAATAATGATAAAATTTCTTCTAAAATAGCTAAGTTTTTATTTAAAAAAGAAAATTTCAAAAGGTGGATTTTCACTAAGAAAAGATTTCAGTTAACTTTTCAACAACAAAATATTAAATTCAAAAAAAAATTCTAAATTTTTTTAAACAACTTTATTTTTAAAAAAAGTATGTCTTTTCCAAAAAAATTTTCAATTTTCTATCAAATTGTTGCATTTTACCAAAAAAAGAAGTAATCTCTGCTGGAGAAGGTGAATTTTATAATAAAAATACAAACTTTCAACATAGAAGTTACATTTTTAACCGAATATTTGCATTTATATTTAAGAAAGACGAAATTTCTTTTTAAACAAATAAATTTAAAAAACCTTTAAAAAATATTAAAATTTTTTCCAAAGAAGATTGCAGTTAACTTTCCAATACCAAAATAAGAATTGCAAACAATAAGTTAATTTTCTGATAAATAATCAAATTTTTAACAAAAATGTATGACCTTTTGACAAGATTGTTATGTTATTAATCAAACAGTTGCATTTTTGTCCAAGTAAAATGAAAGTTCTACTAAACCAGGTGAATTTGAAATCAAAAAGGCAGATTTTCAGAAAAAATAGTTCTCACCGAACAAAGATTCCAGTTGACTTTTCAGCAACAAAATTTTAATTTTATACAAAAGTTCAATGTACTTCAAAAAGAGCTGCGTTTTTAACTAAAATAAAAAAAATGTTTAACAACACAGTAGAATTTGCAGACGAAAAAGACTTGTTTTTAGCAAAATTCTTAAATTTTCAACGGAATAATAAAATTTAGAATCAAAAAGATAATCATCATGAGAAAGTTTGTGCGAATTTTCAAAAATTACATACAATATGCTAAAAAACAAATCTGTATAATTTTCTATTTTTACACAGCTTGAGACTGATGCATTTTATGAAGTTTATTCTATTTAGCTGTATGATATTAAAATCGCAGGTTTTGCCATAAATATTTTTAATATATATTTTTAGAGAATATCATTTTTTAAGTTTAGAAAAGACACCATTGAAATTGGTTCATTTTATATAAATGTAAAATATCTCAAATCAACTATGTCAATCTCAAAACGAAATTTAAAGTTTAATAAACATCATAATAAATAATATAAAAATAAAAATAAAAATAAGGGTCCTAATTTTTTTGAATTCAATCACGTCATTTAGTTTATATTGTATCAAAAAAATTGTGAATATGAAAATAGAAGAAAATAATATGATAGATGTAATTCCATGAAATTTGTAGACTTTTATTTTCTCGCTTGTAAATTCTTCTTTATGGTAGAAAATTTCTTTGTTCAAATTCCTCGTCAATCTTTATTTATTTCAAGATACAATGTCAAATTCTGTTAGATATGGAATATAACGAAATCTGACATTTCATTTTTTAACAAGTGAAGGTTAACGATGAATCTCAGACTTTTGACTCCTCAAAATTTCTATTTCATAACTTAATATTTTTTTTATAAATAACCAGCAATTACATAATTTTTAATTGTGCTCTTAATTTAGATTTAAAGACTAGGATTTACTAGGATTTTTTAAGCTAAGTAAAAATTTTGAAATCTTCGGTTCAATTCAATTCAAAT
>JAAAKG020093898.1:0-16194 GCA_010014905.2 Druon quercuslanigerum
TCACAAATTAAAATATTTTTTGGTAAAAACATGAACTATTAATTAAGAACTAATTTTTTTAAATAAAATATTCATCAGTTTGGCAAGAAATGTAACTATTTTGCTAAAAATTTCCTTTTCCTTCGTTAAAAATTACTTGGTCTGGCAAAAAATTTTATTCTTTCATTTTTGGTCAACAATTTCCGTTTTTAAGTTGAAAACTCAACTATTTGGTTGGTCACTAAAAGTATTTAAAATAAATTAAGATAAATTTTTTTGCATGAACGTTATTGATATCTTGAGGAAAAATTCAACACGGTCGGCTAGAATAAAAATTTAATCAGGAAAAAGTTTGGGAATTTCAAAATTATGATTTTGCAGCCACGCTGCAATGAGAAAAGTTTTTTCTTAAATCTGATAAACTGTTTTCTTGTATATGCATGCAAATTTGTTTGAATCAAACACATTTTAGGGTTGAAAGAACAGAAATTTTTGTGATCCAAGCAAATCATTTTCTAAAAGTGAGTCGCAATAAATTCAGTCAGACGGTCTTTTTATCAACTAGCTCAGAATATTTCTTCGAATTCTACTACCTTTTAAAAGTCTATATTATATCAAGAGATTTGCTACAATTTTTCAATCTTGCAAATTTAAAGATTTTTTCCAGATAAGTTACTGCGACCTAAAAAATGTCTTCAATTTTTAAAATATCCAAGCATTATTGAAAACGTTTCATACCCGGGTGACATTTGTTTTGAAATTTTAATTGTCTTTCATATTATAAAACCTCTGTGATTTTATTAATTTAATTTCAGAAACTATTTTTTTTAGAAAAGTGTCCCAGATGAAACTTATCTTCTTTAATGTTTGATGATGAGAGGCAATATTCATAAGACAGTTCTAGTGAAATCAGCTGTCCGTTTAATAATTAATATGCAGAAATGTGGCAAACTGATGACGATCAAGCACCAGCATGTCACTTGAGAAATTTAATCCGATCTTTTCTTCCACTTCTCGCATATCTTCGGAATAATCGATCTTCTAATGAGTCGGTGTTTTGACCCTTTTTCCCCGTCCTTTCACGTATTTCCAGCAACCGGAAACTCAGTTTGCTTCACACGTCTCAGGAGTTAACGGTCAAGTCGTGCTCTGGAGTAACCTCAAAATATAACTAACAAGGTTATTTATGGAGAGATATAAAGTTAATATTATTATAACATGAAACCATTTCCTATCCATTTCCCATTGATATAATGATTAGCCAATGGGGACACAATGCATCCCTGTTTAACACCATGCATAATATCGAACCAGTCATGCTGCCAGCATTTATTGTTTTTAATTTTTGTTGGAGCCATGTATTGACTCTGGACTCTTTCAGTCATCCCCAAAGTGTACTTATATCCTTTTTTTGAAACACTTTCTCTAGATCAACAAAAGCGAAACTGCAATAATTATCAGAATTACATTTTTCTGATAAAAGATCTACTTTCTTTGCTCCACCGTAAATCGAACCACCGAACTTCCAGAAGTTCTATTGTTTTTTGTTTTTTACCTTGTAATTAGAAATCAAAACTATCGATCCAGTTAACTCTTCAAATAACATAAAAGACCTAAAGTCATTTCTGACTAGATAGACAATACATTTTTTAAATTGTAGCATTCCTTTTTTTTGGAAAACATATCTACTCATTTCGCTCCACTGGTAATCGAACCATAGAACTACCGAAAGTACTGTGTTTTGATTACCCGTTTTAATTTAAAAAAATTTTAAAACTAAATTTTTCCTGAAAATAGATCTACTCATTTCGCTCCGCTGGTAATCGAACCGCAGAATTTCCAAAAGTTCTGTGTTGCGATTACCAGTGGAGCGAAATGAGTAGATCTGTTTTCAGAAGAAATTTAATTCTAAATTTTTTTAAAATTTATTGTCTATCTAGTAAGAAATAACGTTAGGTATTTTTTGTTATTTGAAGGGTTTACTTGATATATTATTTTTGATTTCTGATTTGACAGATTGTAGAATGACATACACTGATCGATGGTAAGTACCTCTGATGATAACACAGATTCCTTAAAATTACTCGTATCAGAAATGGAACACCTGACTTAAGGTAGCGTATGTTTCTGAAAAGGGATTTTTCTCTTGATCTCTCTTAGGGGTCATTCAGAAAATACGTAACCCCCACGTAAAAAATGGGAAATTGCAGTTATACGACTTTGAATATCAACCCTTCATATCTGGTTAAGTATGACATGAAAAATTGTGATTAATAGTCAACATATGGTTTAATTCTGATAAGTTTGCACCCATATTTTTCAGTGCGCATTTAATTAACAATTTTGAAACGAGGGGCCCGATTCTATAAAGTTTTTCTCGATGAACGGCGTTGGCAATAAACTTCAATAATAATATTCAGCCTTACAGTCAAATCATTCATGATATTCTATAACCAGTATAGTTAAAAAATAATCAACATTTTTGTTTAAATAAAAGTTGCCAATTGTCATATCTTCAAGCTCATAGGCAGTGTACCTAATTTCAAGCAACGAAACAATTCTAGCGGGAAAATTTTTTAGATAGTTATAAATATGCTTTCTACGGAAAAAATAATTTAAAACAAATCAAAAGGTTTTTCGGGTTTAATTCCAAAAATGAATAAGATCCAACTTTATTTTCAAGGCCAAAAAGTAACCGCAATTAAACTTTCTATATGTAGAGAGAGGATTAGTGGAACTAGGAAGTTAGCTGACCAGTGTAGCTTGGTTCTCACATGCGAAAATTCTCGTTTAAACCAGTGGACAGTGTGCGTGCGCATACTGAACACGCACGTTGCCTCCCCTCTTCTCATCTACCGGGCTGACGATTCTCCGCATTTGAGAGCCAAAATGCGCTCGTCGTTGTACTTATAAATCAAAACTATCGATCCAGTTAACTCTTTAAATAACAGAATATACCTAAAGTCATTTCTGACTAGATAGACAATACATTTTTAAGATTTTAGTATTACATTTTTTTTTAAAAAAGATCTACTCATTTTGCTCCACTGGTAACCGATTATCCGTTTTAATTAAAAAAAATTTTATAAATTAATTTTTTCTGAAAACTGAACTACTCATTTCGCTCCACTGGTAATCGAACCGCAGAACTTCCGATAGTTCTGTATTTCGATTCCCAGTGGAGCGCAGTGAGTAGATCTTTTTTTTAGAAAAATGTAATTAAAAATATTTTTTAAATTTACTTTTCATCTATTCAGAATAGACAATAATGTGGAATAACGTCTACACTGATCGATGGTACCTCTGATGATAATAAAGATACTTTTAAATAATTAGTAGATCCTTTTTTATTGTTTAAAATGAAATGTTTATAGATTGAATTATATTTTAAAAATAAAGCATCTTCTCGTGGAAAAATTGCATATGTCAAGCATTTTTTATCGTTTAAAATAAAATGTTTGTAGAAAGTATCTTTTTTTAAATATAAAACTGCTCGTCATTAGAGAACTGCAGGCCGCAGGTCGGGGAAATCCTGTAGATCAGGGAAAAGTCCGAGAATTTAGTTGCTCAGGGGGAGTCTGAGAATTTGAAAAAAAATTGCAGATTAGAAAATTTTTGTAATAAACACTATAGTAACATTCAGGAGTAATCTAGACTGCCTCGCAGTAACTTTTACACAATTATTTCTTTTTAAATCACATGTTAGGCACGTTTTTAGTCACTTTTGTTTCTATAAAATCTCTATTTTTTATCTCTATTTAATTCAGCTCTGTGCTCATTACCCAATTTTATAGAATTCTTAAAGATTTTTATGGTTACATTAAGAGATGCCAGGAAGTGTAAAATATTTCCCAATAAGGTATTTTAATGTATTTCAAAGATTTAACGGTATTTTTAGAAACTACAATTAGTTTCAAGAAATTTCTAAATGTTTCCAATGATTTTCAATTCCTCAGGGTATTTTTGATAGATTTAAATAACTTATTAAGATTTGAAGGATCTTTAAAGATTTCAGGGTATTTAAAAGAAATTCTAATAATTTTCAAAGGCTTTAAGTAGTTACTAGGATGTCAAAAGTTTTAAAAAGATTTGAAATATTTTAGGGTCTTCTAAAAGATTTGAAATATTTTAGGGTCTTCTAAAAGATTGCTAAAAAAATTTAAAGACTTCAATATTCTGAAGTGATTTCAAAAATTTGTAAAGTTTTAAAAACAAACTTATATATTTTAGGCTGTTTTTTAAATTGCATTAAATTTTCAAGAGTTTTGAAAAGCCTCCATTGGTTTCAAAAGAATTTAAGGGATTTTAAAAGATATCAAAGCCATCAATAAAAAAAAATTAGCAATGTAGTTTCACTTTTACCTAATTAGTTGAATTATAAATAAAAAGGATTATTTTCTTTTAAATAGTTAAATAACAAATTAAAGAGATGAATTATCAACAACAAAATTTTAAGTCTTTAAAAAAAATAATTTGTTAACAAAGTGATTCAAACAAATACCTCAAACAAAATACTTGAATACTCAAGCAAAGAAGAACAACTTTCAACCAAAAAGTTCCATATTCATAAAAAAATGATGTTTCTCCTAAAAACAAAAGAATCTTAAAATCAAAAAAATACATTTAAAAAAAAATAGTTGAATTTTCTGATAAAATAGATTTCAGTTCACGTTTTCCGAAAAAAGTGTGAACTTATGAACAAGAAATAAGTTTCTATAAAAAAATTGAATTTTAATCCAAAAAGACAAATTTTTATACAGACAAAGCATGACTTTTTGAAAAAATAGTTTAATTTTTAAACAAGCAGTTGCTTTGTACTCAAGAAAAATTAAATTTCTCTCAAGACAGATGAATTTCTGATTAAAATTTTTTTTTAAAGTTGAATTTTTAACAAAGCAGGAGAATTTTCAACCAAATGTATGAAATTTCAACCAAATTTTGAAAATTTAAAACGACATCGTTGCATTTTTATCTAAAAAGTTGTAATTTTTGCTAAAGCGGGTAAATTTTGAAATAAAAAGGACAAGCTTGGAAAAAAGAGGTTAAATTTTTAACGGAACAGTTGCATTTTTATTTAAGATAGGTGAAATTTCTTCCAAAATAGATTTTAAGCAATTAGTATGACTCTTCATTAAAATTCTTAAATTTTTAACCACAAAATTACATTTTCTTTTAAGAAAAATGAACATTCTACTAAAAAAGTTGAATTTTTTAATTAAAAAGACAAATTTAAAAAAAAGAGTTGAATTTCTATCAAAAAAGATTTTAATTAGCTTTTCAGCATAAAAAGAGGAATGAAAAAAGTACATTTTCTAGGAAATAGATTAATTTTCAACAAAACAGTTGCATTTTTTCCAGAAAGATGCATTATTTATACAGAAAAAGATGAAATTTTAAATGAAAGGGTTGATTCTCTGCAAAAAGGCTGAATTTTTAACCAAAAAAGACGAATTTCTAACAAAAATTTAAATTTTAATTTGCAACCAAAAAGGATGTCTTTTTAAGAAAATTGTTAAATTTCCAATCAAATATTACAGCTTATAACTAAAAATATAATCTTAAGGACGAATTTTATTACGAATAAGCAAAAGTATCTTACAGTATCAGTATATACAGTATCGAAAAAACAAAAATTTGTTTGAGTGAAAATCTTAATAAAAATAAAAACTTTCTCTTGGCAATCAAAAACACTAGCTTAAATTCTCATTCTAAAATCTTTCTGTCTCTGCATCGTAGATATAGCTAAAAATCTCTAAAAACGAAGCATTTCTTTTAATTTGAAAAGTTAAAAGACTCTTTTTTGAGATTTAAATTATCAATCAAAATAGTTCAAAGCAAGCCGATTTATGTCTGTATAGCAATATATCCCTTTAAAATATTGTTTGTTATCCCAAATTGAATTTTATGTTTAAAAAACCAAAAAAGTGGACTTTTTCGCTATTTTCTTAAGAATTAATTAACTTATTAAAATCATTTATTGCCCTAGATGTACATAGCCACTTGCTTCGAACTATTTTTGCCGATAATTTATGTATCTAAAATTAAAAATTTCATATACAGGGTGGGCTATTTTAATCTATCCACCCCAAAATATCTGGAAATAAGCAGTATACAAAAAAATTGGTCAGAAAAAAGTAGCTCAGGACGATGGGGACGATCTTTCTGGAAAATCGGTTTTGACCTTGACATCAATTTTTAAGGTTATTTAAAGCTCACATTGATTTTTTTAAATGGGAACCCCTATTTCTGACATTAGATTCTGATAGAGCGGGAAATTTTACTTTCGAAATAACAGCTAAGAATCAATTTTTACAAGGTCAAATCGAAATTAAATCGAGGAAAAATTTCAAAAATCATGCAGAACATGATTTTTTTTGTTTTATTTGTTAACACGTTTGAGCAACACAAAGCTGGGGTGAATTTAGAACCAACAACCTTGATCATCTTGACCTTGAGGCCAACTTGGAAGGTCATTCGTAGATCAAAGTGTGGAGTTTGTTGGTTTGGAGCTGGTGAGTTTGTGGGTTTGGTTTCGGGTGTATTAGTTCAAGAGAACAAACACTTTGACCTTCGAATGACCTTCGGAGCATGCCTCAAGGTCAAGGTTCTCTAAGTCATTAGTCCCTAATCCTCCTCAGCTTTGTGTTGCTCAACAGTGTTAAAAGAATAAAACAAAAAAATTTTGTTCTGCATGATTTTTGAAATTTGAGCTTGATTTAACCTTTATTTGACCTCGGGAAAATTGACTCTAACTATCATTTCGGACGCACAATTTCCCCCTCTTTTAGAATCTAATGTCAAAAATAGGGGTTTCTATTTTAAAAATAAATGTGACCTTCAAATGACCTTTAGAATTGATATTAAGGTCAAAATCGATTTTCAAATTTTTTTTAAAACTTCAAAGTCAATTAGGGAGAATAAAAAATACTTAAGTGAACTTATGGCGATACAGATATATATTAGCTTGCTTTGAACTATTGATATTGATTATTTAAATGTCAAAAAGAAATTCTTTTCAGATTTTGAACAAGTGCTTCGTTTTTTGAAATTTTTAGCTATATCTACGATGCGGAGACAGAAGTAATTTTTTTTTATGAAACCGTAGGGGAATTTTTTGACTCCGAAAAGAAAGTTTTCATTGCTACTAGAACTTCGCGCAAACAACTTTTTTTTTGATACGCCCTAGTGTATATCATAGTCTAAAAATTGAAACGCTGATTATGATGACTATGATTTATAAGTTATATTAGATTTCGGAGACTGAAGTTGGAGAGAAGCTGAAACGTTAACAAGGAGGAAGAGGAGTGCTGAGGAGAGGTGCTGATTTTTTAACGTCTCGAGGTGTACATTATTATTCCGTAGTACAGGCAAAATGTAAATCTGAAGGATCCCCCATTCCATTTCTTGGTAGCGTACTTCATCTGCATCTTGCTCCTTGTCTCTTTCGTCTTGCGCATCTTTCCAGTTCTTGGTCCATCATCTGCAAAGCAAAGACCACTTCTTGCCTGGCACTCTTTCCGCCAGATCTCTTGGTCTATCCATTTTTATCACGATATCTTCTCAGCCCGTGAAGTTAAGTACCTATCATGAAATCTGACCCAGTTACGAAACATTTTCACAAATATTAAATTTTTTAAATGATTTAAAAGTATAATGGTCAACACAAGCAGTTTTATTGATAATAAGTATCAAAATAATTGGTAATAAATTATTTTAAATTAAACTAATGTAGGTATTATACTAAGATTACACACTAAAATATAGGCGAGCACTGTAGGAAGTCGACACTAGTATAAACTGCATCATAGAAAAAAGTGTCTAGGTTTTTATTGCATAATTTCTCTTGTATTTCATATGCGTACCAATATTTAAAATAAGTTTTACAATCAGTCTTTTTACCACTGACTCGTTATTTGTGAATTAAAATTTTTTTAAATGTCTTTTAAATGTCACTGACAATTGGACATTTTTTAAGCAAGTAGAACATAATGTGCGCTACGCGCGCACTAATTGGCCTCTCATCATAAAAAACTCGATTCATTTTCTAACATTTTGTTACAGGTTTTACAGAAAATCTTTTATAATTTGAAAACGCTGTATATATTTTATGCTTATATCCAAATTTTATTTTGAATGTTCAGGAGTAAAAAAATGTAAAACTTATGCGAATGATGAGACTAAGAAATTTGTTTTGAATTTTTAATGTAATCTCTTTTTTCAACAAGTGAGAAATATACACCAGTATTTAAATTTATATTTGACGCGAACACAATTAAGCAAGGTTATTTATAATTAACAGTCAAAATGTGACTTTCACAGTAAATAAAAAAAAATATATTTTTCTACAGTTTCATTCAATGATTCACATTTAAATCATAGTTTTATGAATCAAAACTTACCACAAATGCCTAATTTTTGTTAGTTCTATCAAGCATTTGAGCTCCTCCTTATACCTGGAATCGGCAATTTGAGAAATTTTACTTAAAAACATGAGGCTTTAGAAGAAACACCTGTTTTAGTTCCAAGTCCGACTACTTGGTTAGAAGCGGAACTATTTTGTTGAGATTCATTTTTTTATATTCATCATTTAGTTGCAAGCCCCTGTTTTTGGTTCAAAATTTAACTACTTTGTTTAAAAAATCTATACCAGGTGCGTTTTCATCCTTCATTATTCCTAGCACCTCTTCCTTATCTCTTTCTCTACCATATCTTCCTCCTTTCCTAGCTTTTCTCTGTAATCCTTCTGGCAAATCCAAAAAATATATTTTTTTATTCTACCATTTCAATATCTTGGTTTACTCTTTTTCTTCTTCTTAATTCTCTATTTACTACTTCCATACCTCATCTTCCGTCCTAGCCTTATCCGCCTCTTCCTCAAACCTTTGATTGTCTTTTTTCTCCTATATTCTTCCCCATTACTGTTTTCTTTTCGCCACTTTCTTAATTCCTTTCTGAACTCCTTTTTTCCTCTCTACAATCCTCATCGCTTCCACTTCGATTCCCCTCTTTACTAACTTCACTTATCATTTTTTCCATATCCTCGTCCACATTTCCCTCTCCCATTTTGATATTTCTTAACTTTTCTCTAAACTATTCTTTTCCTTGCCTTTACCAATCCCCTTTTCCTACGCTCTTTACCTTTGCCCCCTTTTTATGCATATTACTCTTACTTTTTACCTCCCTATAATGTCACTATTAAGGGAAATTGATCCGAATCTGTATAATCACCTGCCTCTAATTTCTTGACCGTCTCTCTTACCTCATTATCAACCATCACATATTCAATTACCGTTCCCATCTCTCCTTCTGACCGTGTATATTCTCCTTCCTCATCTCCCTCTATATTTCTGTTTCAGATAAACCTTCCCAACTCCTCTAAGCTCTTAAACAACTTCTTTCCATCCCCATTCAGTACCCTATCTTTTGATTTTCTCCCTCCCTCTTCTACCCATTTCCTTCCTTCTCTGTATCCTCTTCTCGCATTGAATCTCCACCTATTATAAGTCTAATCTCTTATTTATTTTCTGCCATAACTTCTTTTAACTCCTCTGCTTTCTTCTGCGTATCTCCGTTCACATAAACCCCCACTATCTTCAATTTTTATCCTTCTATCTTTACCTCTTCTACTATTAATCCTTCTTTTTGTTCTTTACTCTCTTTCTTATCTTTCTCTGTTATACATTCATTTCTTACTCTCATCACCATTCTGCCCATTGCTCTGCCCTTTTTATTCGTCCTCTTTTCTTTTTGAACTTGCCATTTGTAACCTCTTAGTAATCTTTTTTCCTCACTCATTCCCATCCCTTTTCATCTAGCCAGGTCTCTATCATTATAACAACATCCCATTGTGTCAAATTTCTTATAAATTCTTATGCTTTCTCTTCAATCCTGCTATATTCAAGTAATACATCCTTCATTCTTTCCTACATTCGTTTTTGGTCTCTTTTTGCCTCTTACTATTGCTTATTTTCCTATCTCCCATTCCTTCCTCTCCTAGTTTCCCTGTACCTCATTTCTTACTAACAGTTCCCTTTCCTTATTCCAATCCCAACATATTCCATCTTTCTGTATTCTCCCACATTTAACACGTGTTCTTCTTTCCTTTTATCTTTCCTTTTTCACTTTTTCCTTAACTTATATTGCATCCTCCTTTCTACCCGTGTTAATCATCTTCTATTCTCTTTGAGCTTCCATATAACATCCTCTTCTTTGTCATCACTACCCTCTTATGTTCCCATTTTTTAGTTTCACCAGTACAATTCTCTCCCCTCTTTGTTATTCCCATCCTACCCTTCCTACTTCCTCAATCTCCACTTCAGCATCAATCCTTTATAGTACTTCTTCTACTCCTTCCTGCATCTCCTATCCCTCTAATCTTATACCCTTTATTACTATGTTCCTTTTACTTTCTTCCCTCTCTTTCTTTTCTATTCTTTGTTCCATTTGAATCAGTCTTTCCTTCTTCGTATGGCCAATCTAGGCCATACCAAGATCCCGGTCCGAGTTTTTTATCTTTCTTATCCTACCTTGCACCTCCTCTACCTATTTATTATTATCCTCCTGCTTCTCATTTTTGCTGCAATGACAGCATCCTCTTTTCTAACTATTCCCTAACTTCTTCCCATTTTTTCATTTCTTTCCTAAATTCAGCCTAATTTCTTTCCTTAATTCCTCTTCCTTTTTTCTGCTTTTTTCATAAATTCCCATTACTTCTATCCAGACTTCACGAATTTCTTTCAGTCTTCTCTCTTTCCTCCGATCTTCGGTTTCATTACCGCTTCCTTCAGCCACCTTACTATTCTCACCCTTTTCGACAAAACTCTGCTTTTCCGGCGGCAACATAAACATTTTTGGATATTTTAAATTAGACCCTAAATCGTCCTTCTCTTCACTAGTTTTCTTGTAGTTCCCCCTTGCCTTCTTTTCTTTGATCTCCTCTTACTGTGCACTAAATCCTTCCTGCTCTAAATCCGATTTTTCCTCGATGTTACCCTCTTCGCTATCCATGAATCCAAGTTCAAAAGTTCCCGCCTTCTATCCTTCCCTGCCTCTATCTATCGTCGCGTTCTGATACCTGTCTTGTCCTTCTCCGTCTCTACTCAACCCTACTACTACTAACCCGATCAACTCAGTCTTCCTACCCTGTCACAACTCTCAAAACAATCTAACCTCAACTTTTACAAAAATCTGTCTCATTCCTCAAAAATATTATCAACCCATTTGCAACTTTACAATCCCTCAAACAATCTCTTATATACAAACCATTCTATACAATTTCATAAATCAGTTACCTCAAATTTCACCACAATTATCCGAAAAATGCAGCATCGACAATTCCCACTACCTTGCACTTTCATACCGGAAACGGAAGTCTTGTTAATAAGCTTTTTAACTGAAATTTTAATTATTCCATCTTTGGTTTAACATTTATCTACTTCACTTAAAAATTCAGGTATTTGGTAAAATTGACTGTATTTTCTTTAACAAGGCTCGTATCGTGCCACTTTTTAAACATTTTTACTGTTCCTTTGAAAAAATGCGACTTTTTACGACTTCTCGATCTTTATCTTCCGTTTTTTTTTCTTTTTTCTTGCTTACATGCGAACTGATTTACTAGAACTCAGTCAGAAAAGCAGACTATTATTGGTTAAAAGTACACTATTCTTGGTTAAAAATTCGGTTATTTGGTTAAAAATGCAAACATTTGGTCAAAAGTGCAAATATTTGGTCAAAAATGCATGTTTCTTAGTCGAAAATATAACTGATATGTGAATCGTTCGCCTTTGTGGATAGAAAAATTATCTTTACAGATTATAAATTTCTCTATTATGCCAGAGAAGTAACCCTTATTAGTTTGATAATTTATCTATGAAGGCTGAAAATTAACTCTTTTTTTAAATTTAACTTCTCAGATGAAAATTTATATATTTTGTTGAAAATTAGTCACGTCTTATTCAATTATTTAGTTCAAAATTCATCCTACTTGTTTTGAAAGAAACTATTTACTAAAAATTCTACTTTTCCGAATTTGTTTACAAAACATTTATATAATTTATAACTATTATTTGTTGATAGAGTATCATTAAAGTAGGAATTTACCAAGTAATTTAAAATTGTTTTCGTTCAAAGGACGAAATGTGCAAGTTGAAAATTGACGAAAATCTGTAAATATTTATAAAATGCATGCAAATTTATATTTTTTGAGTCAATATGTTTAATTTCGTATGAAAAACATGTATTTGCTGAAAAATAGTTTAGGTGTAAATTTTTTTTAGAAAATTCTCTAAAAAAATATAATTTTTATTATTAGAGCAGGTTACATTTAATTTTAATTATTAAAATTTTTGTAATATGAGATGAATTTTAAAAGAAAAGGTGTGAAAAAATCCAGGGGCGTAAATTCAAAAAAGAAGAAAAGTGCTAAAAATGATGTTAAAAGTGATTACTTTTACCCATTTTTAAAATCATAAGATTTACCCTTGATGTTTTTTATTTTCTTACGCAGTCATTTATTATAATATCAAAGGTGAAAAAAGTGAAGCTCTAGTGCTTTAAGAAAAAAAAACACATATTTCATTTAATTCTTAATATGGTCCAAAAAAGGCATTTTGAAAACCGAAAACATTCCTTGATTTAAAAAAATATAAATCGAATAATGAAGTTTGACCCCTAGAAGAACTTAATTGCTGATATTAATTGCTGCCTCGAAAACGTTTATGTTAAAAATAGAAAAAATCAAAAAACTCTCTGCATCTTTTCATGATTTTCTAATTCCTAATAAAAAGTGGATGAGATACTTTTGGGGTCATCATTTACGGCATCTTTTACAGTTTTATGCAACAAATTTTTAGTTTTTTTTTTAGTTTTTGGCATCTATATACAATTGAAAATTATTCCTGTTTTGTAATAAATAGAGATTTCCATTTCGCATGATTTTTGTAGCACATTATAATTCATAAGATGATTTTATTAACATTTAAATAGGTTTAACATAATCCATAAGTATCAAATTAAGTAAATTATCTAAAATAAAAGAATTCTACGCCTGGATTTCAATAATGTTCATTGTGCATTGTTATCGTTTTTCAGTTGTGTATATAATTCTGGAAAATACTTTGTGCGTCAAAAATGTTTATATGTCACAATACTGTTTGAAGAAAAATATCTTTTAGCGTTAGAAAAAAAAATTTCCTTGAATTTATAATGGTCATAATTAAAGAATGGTTTCATAGATTGATATAAAATTTGCACAAAATTTGTTAAACATGTATTAGAATTTTTAAACATAGTTAAGAAGGTTTTTATTACAAATACAAAAAAATGACTCTTTTTTAGTGAAAAAATTTTACTGCATAAGAAATCGAGGAAATTGTCTGCCAGCAATATTATGCCGAAAAGAAACATTCAGAATTAAGATCCCTGATTGTTGCAAAAAAGCAATAATTTTGAATGGCCTATTTTATAAATAAAAAAATATAATAGTGAAACTTCATTATTTGACTATTATTTTTAAACAATGAAAAAGCGTTTTCACTTTCAAAAAAAGCCTTTTTTTGGGCATCCATTTTTCATTCATAAATGATCATTTTTCATGTTCATTTTTCATTTTTCATTTCATTTTTCATTAATAATTGATCGTCTCATTCATTGATATTATAATTTAAAAAACATATATTTTTATCGTTTTAAATTTCATGCAAATTCCAAGATCCACTCAACATTTGTTTGGTGAAAGGTACCTTGTTTGCATCACCAAACCATACGGTCCTGACAAGCTAGATTTGAATTTCGTCTTCCTCATTCCGACCCTCCAGCCGTTCGATTAATTAATCTGTTAATTATTATTTATTCGCCCTCGGGAAATTTCACCTAGTGACTGAACGCGAAGCGCGTTGGCGTGACGTTGCCTTATAGTCACGCGTTATAAGCACTCACCAGCGCGAATTATAACAAGATATTGTTTAATCGTATTTTAGTTCAATTAATGCGAAAAGTATGTGTCAATTCCAGAGAATTATTTCAGATTATTGTGAATTTGGGCATTCAGTATTTCAAAGTTTGACAATATTTCGCATTTAATGTTATTATTATTCAGAGCAATGAAATCATCAAAATGTCATCTTTGTCAAATTTTAATTTTTACAAAAGAATATGTTAACATTTTTCAAAATGAAATTAAAAGTATTTGGTTTTTCGATGATTGCTAAATTTCTTTTGGTCATAATTGTATACATATAACTTATTTAGGTCATTCCAGAATAGATCGACTGGACGTGGATGCAACGTAATTTAAAAAATTGATATTGACATATCATATTGCTGAATGTTCGTAGAGTTAAATTTTTATCACTTTAAAGGAATAAATTTTAATAAAAAAGTTCATACAAAATACTGCTTCGACATTTCAAGTTTTGAGAGTTTCAATTTCACAATCGCGGTTATTATTGTGTAAAAATAATTAGAGTCAAATTTATTTCAAATGTATGTCAGATCAGATTTCATTAAAGTCTTCTAACTTTTTTGTTCCAAAATTAGATTCTTACATTATAAAAAAAATTATTCAATTATGCTAAGTCAATGCGATTCTGTAGAAATTTACCTTTAAAAAAGCTCAAGAATATTGCAAATTTTTTATTTTTTAAAATGTTATTTTGTTTAACATTCGTGTTTTTTTGTTTAACATTTTTTTAACTCACGATAGCTCCATTCTATTTTTAATTTTATCCTTCATAGTTTTAAATTGATGTATTTTACTGTAAATTTTTCATCTGGTGCAAATTGAATCTTTTAAATTCAAAATTCATTTTCTTTGTTTGAAGATTCATAAATTTAGTTAGAAATTAATTTCTTCAATAAAAAGTTTTCATAAAAACTTAATCTCCTTGGTTCGAAATTCATCTCTTTGGTTGCAAATTGAACTATTTCATTCTAGATTTATTTTATTTAGTCGTAAATTAATTTTTATTACAGAAAATTTAAATTTCTCTTTTCAATTGAAACATAATTTGCTTAGTTGAAAATTAATTTATTTATTTTTCGTAAAATATTTTTAAGCTAAAAATTCATATATTTTGTTTCCAATTGAAGTAGTTTGTTAAAACATCATTTTTTCGGTTTGAAGATTCATTATTTTTGTCAAAAATTAAGTAATGTGATTGAAAATTTAACTATTTTGTTAAAAACATAGATTTTTTATTTTTAAATTAATTTTCTTAATCTGAAAATTTAAATATTACATTTTTGCTTAAAAAACTATTTATTTAGTTAAGATTGGTTTAAATTTTGTTTAAAATGCAATTACTTTGTTGGAAAATTTGTACTTTTAGTCGAAAATTAACCTTTTTCATTTAAAATTAATTTTTCTGTTTGAAAATCAATTCAGTTTGGTAAAGTATTTAACAGATTGGTAGCAAACTGGTACTTTTAGGTTTAGTGCAACTGTGTTTCATTGTGAATTATAATAATTTTTGGATAATGATTCATTATTTAATGTAATTTAGTTAAAAATATAACTATTTTGTTAAAAGCATCGATTTTTTATTTAAAAATTAATTTTTTTATTCTGAAAATTTAAATGTTTCATTTTTAATTAAAAGTATATCACTTTTTGTTAAAAGTCCATTTATTTACTTGAAAAATTGTCTTTATCAGGTTTAACATTTTTTAAATTATATTTTTCGTGGAAAATTAAGCTTTTTTACTTAAATTTAATATTGTCTGTTATAAAATTAGTTCATTTTTGTTGATTATTCAACAAATTTTCAGAAAAATGGCATTTTCTGGTTTAAATCAACCGTATTTGATTGCAAATAAACATATTTTTTGTGTAAATATTTTCTAAAAATTATTTTTTTTAACGAAAATTAATGTTCTTATTGAAAATTTGATGGTATTGTTAAACATTTTTTTCTCATAGTTCAAACTTAATTGTTTTATTTAAAAATTTAAATCAGTATCTATTTTGTTTTAAAAAATTAAGTTCGTTGAGAATTCATCTATTTTTCTTTCAAATGTATGCATTTTGTTTAAAACTCGACTATTTTATTTGTTTAAAAAGTGTCGGAAATTTTTAGAGAGGCAAAAAACAGAGTAAAGGTAGGGGATCAAGTAGGAGAGAGTTTCTGGTCAGTGAGAGGAATGAGACAAGGATGTCCGCTGAGCCCACTTTTATTTAATATATTAATATCAGACTTGGAAGAAGAAATGAGGAGGAAA
>JAAAKG020093909.1:0-16194 GCA_010014905.2 Druon quercuslanigerum
CGAAAAAGTTTAATTTTTTACCAAAAAAGACTTATTTTGAGAAAAATAGATTAATTTTTAGGGGAAAAAGGAAAAAATAAATTCAGCACAAATGCAATTGTTTAATGTTCAGTTAGACAAAAACAATTTAAAGCAAATCAAATATTTGATTGATGTTCAACTAAAAATGAAATTAGTTACATTTTTAGTTTAAAAATCATTTTTAAAAAAATTCTAACCAAATAGTTAAATTTTTAAAAAGTCAACTAGAATGATGAATCATTTGGAAACACCTTGAAAATTTGTTTGTTTTATATTTTTTAAGGGTAAAAAAAATTAAAACAACAGTTTTCGATTACCACGCACACGGAGTAACACTGTCAATAAAAAAATGTCCCAATTTAAAATAATTATAATTTTGAATTGTTTAAACAAATGGATTTTGTTGTTTTTATGTATTTAGTTTTTTTAAATTAAAATTATAATTATTGGTTTAGTGGAATATTTATCAACATTAATTCATTAACTTTTAATTGTTTAAACAAATAGAATTTGTTTTTTTATATCTTCAAAGTTTTTTTAAATAAAAATTATTACAATTGGTCCAGTGGAATATTTAACGATGTTTCTTAATTAATTTTGAACTAATTTAACAAATCCCATTTGTGTAAAAAATGTTTTTTTTTTCAAAAATATGTTTTTTCCCTTAAAAATGATTACATGAATGTTTAAACAAATGGAATTGGTTGTTGTTAAGATTTTTCAAATAAAAATTCTTGCCATTGGTCTAGTTTAATATTTAACAACATCTGTTAATTAATTTTTAATTGTTTAAATAAATGGAATTGGTTGTTTTTAAGTTTTTTAAAATAAAAATTATTTCTATTAGTCTAGTGTAATATTTTAGAACATTGGTTAATTAATTTTTAATTATTTAAGGAAATGCCCCTTGTGTAAAAAAATGTTGTTTTTTTAAGTTTGTTGAACTGGCAGTAGACTGTTAGTCTAGTGGAATATTTATTAATATTGGTTTATTAATTTTTTGTTTAAACAAATGTAATTTGTTTAAATAATTTCCAAACCATTTTTTTCCCTTTGAATTTTGTTACTATTGGTCTAGTGGAATATTTATTAACATTAATTTAATAATTTTTAATTGTTTAAACAAATTGAATTTGTTTTTTTATGTCTTTCAAGGTTTTTTAAATAAAAATTATTACTATTGGTCTAGTGGAATATTTAACAATGTTTATTAATTAATGTTTAATTATTTAAACAAATCCGATTCGTGTAAAAAATTTTTTCTTTTTTTCAGAAATTTGTTTTTTCCCTTAAAAATTATTACTATTGTCGTAGTGGAATATTTCGTATCATTGACTCATTAATTTTCATTTTTTTACACAAATGGAATTGGTTGCTTGTAAGTTTATTCAAAAAAATTATTGTCATTATTCTAGTTCAAAATTTAACAACATCCGTTAATTAATTTTTTATTATTTAAACAAATGCTATTTGTGTTTTGTTTGTTTTTTATTTCGTTGAACTGGCAGTTTATTTCTATCAAGTGACATAAATTTGTTTTCAAATATTTTTCAATTTTTGAAACCATAAATTATTATTTATTTTCAACTAATATTACTATTCCACTTATAATTTGTTTACATAATTAAAAATTATTGAACCAATATTGATAAGTATTCCGCTAGAATCACAGTATTAATTTTTATTTATAAAAATTCGTAACAAGATTATTCCAACAAATTCTATTTCTTTAAATAATTACAAAATTAATTAACCAATGATACATCATCCCCATTTTATTTCAAATTCGAAAAAAGAAATTCCCTAAATTTTAATTGTTTGTATTTTTATTTTAACAGGTGCTGTTTTTGACTTGAAGTTTATCATGTAAGATGCATAGGGAACAATCACTTTTTTGATTTTTTAGAATAATTTTTAAATAGAAATATTTGAAAAAATATGACGGGAATTTTCAATTTTCAATTGTTTAAACAAATGGAATTGGTTGTTTTTAAGTTTTTCTAATAAAAATGATTACCATTGGTCTAGTTTAATATTTAACAACATCCGTTAATCAAATTATATCAAGTGACATAAAGTTATTTTCAAATATTTTTCAATTGTTGAAACCATAAATTATTATTCATTTTAAACTAATAATGCTTTTTAACTAAAATTTGTTTTACATGATTAAAAATTAATGAACCAATATTGATAAGTATTCCACTAGAACCACAGTAATAATTTTTATTAAAAAAAAATTGAAAGCGAAATTATTCAAACAAATTCAATTTGTTTAAATAATTAAAAACTAATGACATAATGTTAATAAATATTCCACTAGTCAAATAGTAATCATTTTGAGGAAGAAACGAATTTAAAAAAAAAATTCACAAATTTCATTTGTTTAAACTATCAAAAATTAATTAAACAATGATAAAAAATATTTCACTAGACTCATTTTTAAAATTTTAAGTAAAAAAAATGAGAATACGGTATTCAAAAGGTCGATTTCATGAAGAATTTACATTTTTGGTTTAAGGGTAGATTTCAGGTACTCGTAGGGGTGGGTTAGGGATGTCAAACCTATATGTCTAATGCATGAAATTCTCCATTGGATAATTCTCAAAAATGTCCAATACTTTCTCGTCACATTTTTTCAAACCCTAAACAATTATTCCAAAAACTCAAAACAGTGATTTTTCCACCGGTTAAATAAAAAAAATAAAAAAATAGAAATTAGGGAATTTCTTTTTTCGGATTTGGAACGAAATAGGGAAGGGGATCGTTGCCCTCTAAAAAAAAGTAATATTCTGGTACAACTGAGAACTTCATGGGTACTAAAAAAAATTCTAACTCTTTTCTGGCGTTACGAACAATATCGCGTCACTTGTTTTATTATCTTGGCTAAACTTGTGAGCGCAATAATTTTTTTAAGTGTTGCGTCCGAGTTCTGTACATCTTTCTGATAAAATGTAGCATTTAATAAATTTATATAGGTACCTCTAAAAAATGCAAATGTAGTAAAATACACTTTTAATCTCTCCCTGCGTTATTAAAAGTTGTAGTACTATTTATTTTTTTATTTTTACGCGAGCATTAGGATGGTCCAAAATGCATCGGAATTTTTTCATTTTTTATTTTCATGCATATCAATATACCGGCACCCAGATGCATAGCCCCAGTTTTAACCGGGCACCGAAAAGTGAAAAAAAATAATTTTTTGTTCAAGAGCCCACAAATATCGACCGATTTTTTTATAAATAAATAAATCTGACTAAAATTATTTAAATATATTTTAATATTATATAATAAATAACAAATATTTTTATAAACAAATTATTTTTTGAAAGATTTTTTTTTACGAATTTTTATAATTTTTCGTTTTTTAAAGTTATATTGCAAAAAATTTGGATAAAAACAATATAGTGATAAAAAAATATCTTCTGGGGATTAATAATGTTAATAATCTAAAATAATTAAAAAAAAAAACATTCATCAGGCATTTTTCGTCAGAAATTTCTTTTCGATGGGTTTTTTTTTTAATTATGAGCTTTATACTAATTTTTAAAAAATGCATAATTTGTTGATTATTCTTATGATTTTATTTAAGAAATTTAATAAACAAATGAAATAGTCGGGCATTTGTCAGCAACAAAATCGTATCTCTCAAAACCAGTCCTTACAGTTCCTTAAGTTAGGAACTTTATGACAATTTCAGCAAAATCTGTGATTAATTGACACATCTTATTTATTTTTTTAAAACTGATTTAATAAACAAATGCATTATTCGGGCATTTATCAGCAAAAAATTTCTTTTTTTCCAATGTCCATCCTTTCAATTGAGAATCTTATGACAATTTTAGCAACATTTAAAAATAGTTTATGACATGTATGATATTTGTAAACAAATTTAATAAACAAATGCATAGAAAAGGCATTTGTCGCAGGAAAAAATCAGTTTTTCTGAGGACAACTTTTTTAATTAGGAACTTCATGATAATTTTCGAAAAATTGATAATTATTTGCTCAATAAATAATGCATTTTTTTAGTAATTATCATCAAGTTGCCAATTTAAAAAATTGTCGTCAAAAAAAAATTTTCATTCGACAAATGCCTTATCTATGCTATTGTTTATTAAATTTGTTTGTAAAAAATCATAGAATTTATCAAATAGTTATGCATGATTCTAAATTTTTCAGAAGATTCCCACATGAAAAGACTGGCTTTGAAAAAAAAAACGAATTTTTCCTTTGACAAGTACCCGAATAATGCACTTGTTTAATAAATTTGTTTACAAAAATCATAAAATAAATCAACAAATGATGAATTTTTAAAAATTATCATAAATTTCCTACTTAAAAAGCTGAGATCGAGAAAAACGAAATTTTCTATCAAAAAAAAATATAGATAACTTTTTAACAAACTAGTTAAATTTTTAACCAAGAAAATGCATTTTCATTGGATGAGTTAAATTTTAAATGAAGAAAAGTTCTCAATCACTTTTTTTAACCAAACAATTATATTTTCAAACAAAAAATACGATATTTTTAACCGTAAGAAATCTATTTTCGAACCAAAAAAAAAAACGCTTTTGAAAAAAAATTAATTTACCGGCTGGAATGATGATCTTTCAATAATAAAGTTTCTTTTCAACCGAAAAGTGTAAACTTTCTATTAAAATAGAAAAAGTTTTTTAAAAAATCCATAAATTCTAAAACTAAGGGATGAATTTTTATACCTACAACATTAATTTTTATCTAACAATTTTTTTTACTGATTACAAACCAATGAGACGAGCTTTTAAGAAAAAAGTTAAATTTCCAACAACAAAATTCATTTTTAACCTAACGGTTGAATTTTTTACGAAAAAAACGAATTTAAAACGAAATAGTTAAATTGTTAACACAAAAAAAATATTAATTTTCTGCTATAATTATGAACATTAATACAAAAAACTGAACCTTTAACAAATTATTTTTAAACTGAACCGCATAGATAAATTTACAACCAGAAAATATAGTTTCAAAAAAAATCGCTTTTGATACTTTTGAGAAAAAAATTGATTCTTCAAGAAAAATTGCTGTTCTTTTTTAAAGAAATAGATAGATTGTCTACCAATATAGTTTAATTTATAACAAAGTACATAAAATTATAACCAAGAAGTTAAATGACAGTTCAATTTTACAAAAAAAAACGAATTTTCAAAAAAAAAATGAATTCTAAATGAAAATACATTAATTGTTTACAAAAAATACAAAGCTACTAAAATTTAAGTTTTAAAGTACCGCAAAAATCGCAAATGATTTAGGTTACAATTTAATTTTTAAAATATTAACGAATTTACTCTAAAAGTTACAAATAACAAATCTGTAAAGAATTCGGTGAACTTCAACATTCAAATCAAGTTAAAAAATTCCCGCCAGAAATTTGGAGTAGTTTCAATTATTGATGGAATTTTGAGGTTAGAAAAGAACAAAATTAATCTGTAACATGATACTTCACTTTACAAAAATTATTTTCCACGCACTTTTTAGAGTGCTTAAGCTGATTACTGAAATAAAATTGATTTTAATTACGAATCATGATTTTAATTCTGAACATCAAAAAGTCGACGTCAATATCTGGATTGGCCACCTTTGGCGCGCTTATTTAAAAGTATTCAATTTACAGAAAATTGTTTGCAACAAATAAAGTTTCTAAAATTAATAAAAATAATTTTTTAATCACAAAATAGTCTCATAACGAAATGTGTTAAATAATAATTATGAGATTTTTATTTCTTAAGAATAAATAATTAATTTTTAATTTTTGAAAATGAATAAAAGTTTTAGTAAAGATGGGAATTTAAAATCATTTCTAATATCTTTATGTACATGAAAATTATTTTTGGTTATAAGCGATTTCAAATAGAACAAACTAAACAGTCTGTCCACAATTCGATTTGGGTAAACAAACGTTATTTATTTAACAACAAAATAAACAATATTTTTATCCTGACTTATTTTCAGGATTTTCAGGACGTTAGAGTGAGAAACAAAATTGTTTATATTGTTTAAAAAAAATAATAAAAAAACATTTTTGCGATTCGCAATGATTAGTTGCTAGAAATTCGCAGTTTTTTTTATAAAGAAAATGAGATAAATGTATGCCTAATTGTTATCATTAAAAAATATCTGCTCTTTGGCAATTATTTAAATAATTTTTATAAACAAATACACCATTTTCGTATTTCACAATTAAACCTCGATTTTTTGCAGAATCGACCAAAAATGTCTTGCCCATGACTCGCTGCTGTCATTTTTTTTTAACTAACAAATAACTGCCCATTATTTAAACAGTATTGATTAACAATCTCACATTTTTAACATTATTTTATGAATAGAGCGAATTTTTTGCAGAGGATACTAAAAATGTAGCGTTAGTAATTCCTCGCTGTGCATCTGTTCAAGCTGATCAAACAAATTAATTTTTTAAACAATTTTTATAAAAACGAAAAATGTATTTACAATTACTGCTATAATACTTTGCGAACCAAAAAAAAAAATTATTTTGTCCAATAAACAAAAACTGTTCATTGTTTGAAAAAAAATTATATAAAAATGCCTATTCCTGCAAAAGTGAAGATATATACATTTGTTTATAATAATTGTTTAAATAACTAACTTTTCTTATCCGTTGATAACGAAAGATACGTTTCTAGAGGGCTCTGCAAAAAATTGGCCTTCTTCGTGGAATTATGTTAAATTTGGGAATTCGTTTATAAATATTATTTAAATAATTATTATTTGTTGTGAATTTAAACAACATGATATTTATTATTGAAAACGAAAACTGTGTATTTGTTTATAAAATTTTTTAAATATTTACCAAATGTAAATTTTACAATAAATTATCATTGCGAATCACGAAAAATGTCTTTTATTCATTAATTTGTTTGAAATATTGTAAAAAAAAATTTTTTAAACAAACTTTTTCTGATTCATAATGTACATATTTCCACTAATAAGCAGACGTTGAAATATATTGTTTTAATATTTAATTCTTGTTTTTTCTCAAATTTTCTTGACTGCGAAAGTTCTAAGATTTTCAGAATTTTTCAACTTATTTTTATCTTTCCAATCAGAGTGCGACAACAATTAATTAAAGTCAACGAAAATAATTGCTTAAACCACTTATTTTTAGTTATAATCACATGCCCTTAGATCAATTTATTCTAAAAAGATGCAGCTTTTTTTATTTTCACTTTTTGTCCACTTTTTATTAGCCTGAGGGGATGATTAATGCAATTTCACAAAATTAATTGTTTCAATAAAATTATTTTTATTAATAATTATCTCCTGCTATAATTATGTTAGACAGTGGCGGCTTTCATTTGATTTTTAACTTTTTGTAAACGTTTTACTTATTAAGATAATAATTAATTCAATTTTTAAAAAATTTGTTACAAAATTTATTTATAAGTATAAAATTTCTTCTTTTAATTGGTTGCTAAATTTTTAGTTTTATTCTTTAATTTTTAAGCTTGCTATGAATTTTAGCTTAGTAACAAATAATAAATAAATAATACAGATATTTTTAATATTTTTTAGAAATTTCTATATTGATCATATTAAATGTAATTTTACTGATACACGTTTAAAAAATTGTATTGTTAATAATTATATTTGTGTATAAATTTATTGCTTCTTACTAAAAACTTAAAGAGAAGCTGCCAATAAAAATCTGGCATTATGCTAAAAAAGGATATCAATAAAAATAATAAATTGTTTAAAAAATTATGTTTGTTAAATTTTATCAGTTATTATCTCACTGAGTAAAATTAAAAGAAATTTAAAAATTATAATAAAACAACAAATATCTGGCATCACTCGAGGAAAAAATAATTAAAAACAATAATTAATTGTTTGAACAATTATATTTTGCTAAATTGAATTCATTATTACATTTCTATGAGTAGAGCGTAAACAAAAAGTTGAATATTTCGAAAAACCGCAACTTCTTAGCATTATTCAAAGAAAAATATTGCTAAAAAATATAACAAATTGTTTAAACAATTATTTTTTTAAATTGAAAATTATTATCTCGCTATGAAAAGAAAGTAGACAAAAAGTTCATTATGTCGAAAAAAACCACAACTATCGATCATCATTCAATGAAATTTATTACTAAAAATAATAATAAATTGTTTGAATAATGATGCTTATAAATTTTTTTAAAATTTTTATCTCGTTATGAGTAAAAAGTGCACAAAAATTCGAATATTTATGAAAGAAACTCAACTTTTTAGAAACATTTTAAGAGAATATTACTAAAAATAATAATTAATTTGTTTAAATAATTATTTTTGTTGAGTTGCATTATTATTACCTCCCATTCGATAAGAAGTTGACAAATTGTAAAATTTTTCTAAAAAACATAAAATATATAGCGTTACGTTATGAGAAGATAGTTATAAATAATAAAACTTTGTTTAGGCAATTTTTTTTGTTAAATTGCATTAATTATTACATCGATTTGAATAAAAAAGGGACAAAAAGTTGAATATTTTCAAGAAAAAAAAACAACTATTCAATTAAAACATTGTTGTAAATAATAATAAATTAAAAAATTGTGTTAAAAAAATTTTTCATTAATTTCGATTTTAAAAAAAAAACTTGAATAGTCAGGTGTTTAAAGAATTTTATGTTTTAAATATGGTTATATTTTCTAAATTTTAAAAAATAGCCCCTTTTCATTAATATTTTGATAAAAGCTTGTTAAAAAGAGAATTTTGATTTTTTTAAAGTATTAAAAATCCCGTCGTACAATTACTTAACATCTTAAGAGCTTAATGAAGAAAATCAGCTTCCCCTTAAATAAACAAAGAACCCCTTCATCCTCCCAATCCTTACTTTTACTTTTATCCTCCAGTCGAGTTAATTCATTCCCTGTATCTCTTAATCTTAGTTGAATGGATTTAATTAAAATATAAATTAGTGTTTTAAACCTTAATTTAATTTTCCTTTTTTCTACTCTCGTAGAAGAACCAGCTGCAAGTAAATGGTTCGCTGGAAGCGGAGAAATAAGCGCAATGACTAAATGCATTGAGGTGCTAGCCATCTTGGGTTCCTTTCTACTAGTCTTAATCACCCTTCCGTTCTCGCTCTGTTTCACATTTAAGGTTGTGCAAGAATACGAGCGAGCTGTGGTATTTAGAATGGGCCGTTTAAAGGATGGTGCTCGAGGACCAGGTAATTAGTGGAACAAAAACTACCACACAAGTTAATTCTGTGTGATATTTATTAAAATTTCTACTTCCTAAAATAATTCTTATCATTGTAGGCTTTCCTCCACCACAAGCCACGCTCTCATGGCCCACTTTCGAGCCGATTCTGTATTAACATCAACTTCCTAACCCTTATTTCTCTCCCCTTACTTATCGAACCCTTACACTTTCTATCTTACTTCACTTACCACATTTCTCCTCTCTATCACTCCCTTACTTCTCCTTTTCTACTTCTCCTTCTCTAGTTTGCTTCCCCTTCATCCCGCCCTTTTACTTTCCTACATTTCCGTTCACGCTATCCCTTGCCACCCATCCTGCTAGCTTCTACCTCCCATTTATTTCACTTCCATAAAATCCATGACATACCTCCTCTCCTTCCTCTTTTTCACCTCGCTGTAAAAACAACTATCCTACTCCTCCTTTACACCACTGTTAAATCTACTCCTCACCCTATAGTTTCCCTCTCCTACTTCCTAGCCTCCCACATACCAACCCTCTTCAACCTCCCTGCCCACTTATACTTTCCATATCTTCCACTTGAACATCTAGCTAGTATCATAGTATTTATAAAAGCATAGTAGCCTCACACATCTCCTCTACTTCCTCTCTTTCCTTTTGATGTCTAAACCACTGTACTGCTTCTCCTTGACAGCATTGCCACGTCTACTCTCCTCCCTATCATTTTCCTCTTCTTCTTCTCTACCCGCACATACCAACCCTCTTCAACCTACCTGTCAACTTCTGCTTCCAGTTTCTTCCACTTCCCTATAATCTATTATACACCTACTCTACTTCGTATCTTTTCTCTAGCTGTCTAAGCCACTCTCCTGCTTCTCGACACCACTCCCTCATTTACTCATCTCCTCTTTACTCACCTCGCCTACTTGCCTACTCGTCACATACAAGCCCTCTTCACCCTCCCTGTCCAGGTTCAATCCTCGTTTCTTCCACTTTCCTTCAATCATTTACACACCTCCTCTACATCCTCGCTTTTCCCTCGCTGTCCGAACCACTCTTCTCCTTCTCCTCTACATCACTGCCACCCCTACTCTCCTTCATATCACTCACCTCTTCTACCCCCCACTCCATGATCCTCTCCCTCACCTCTACTACTTTTGATCCCATTCACTGGCCTAATTCGCATCCACATAACTCCCTCCATTACTTTCTACCTATTAACTTTCTTTTCCACCCCTTCCCAACTCACCCTCCCGTCCGATCCCCCACTCCTTTCACAACCGTGCCTCCTCCTTAGGGCCTACTTCCGTGCATTTCATCTCCCAGGCCCCTACTTTTTATCTTGTACCCTGTCCTTATTCTCAACCCCCACCCTACTTCCCATATTTTCCCTTCCCCTTGCACACTTGCCCTCCGCAGAAAAAGCAATCGTTAATGTAACTATTTATTCACTTTTCCTTTAAGCATATGTGGCGGACTCCGAAAAAAGAGATCTAGGTAATAGGATTTAAAAGAGTCATAGGGTTTAAAATTTCTAGACCCCCCCCCCACACACACACTAACGTGATTAGAGATAAACAGTTTACTTTTTCGAAAAGTTGATTGTTAGATGTTAAAACGAATTTTCGTAAACAAATACAGAATTTATAATCCAAATATTCTGTAAAGATTTCTTAGAGATGATAAACCAATGCAAGATTTTTTTCTGTTTACACATTTTTCTTTCACTTAACTGCTTTCAAGTTATTCGCAATATATACCGCAATTTTGGGTGAGCTATATTGAATCTTCTCCAGAAGGTTCAAGTAGTTTACATTTTTTAAATTTAAATTCGCTATTTTTGATTGAGTAATGTTTACTTTGAATTCAGAATCAGCGACCGAAAAAACCTCAATAAGCGTCTTCTCTAAAATGTCGAAGTATAACACATTCTTTAAATTTTGATTTCCTTTTTGAATTTATAAATTTTCACTTTAAATTCAGATTCAGCGACCCGAAAAGTCCCTTTAGTCAGCATCGTGTCTAAAAAGTCTGAGCATTGTACTTTTTTAATTTTGGGATCGCCATTTTGAATTTAGCTATTTTACGCCACATTCGGGCTCACAAGCCCAAAAAAAACCCACATTGAGCGTTTTCTGCAAAATTTCGGAGTTTCATTCCTTTTTTTAATTTTATCTCGCATTTTTTAATTAAGACATTTCCACTTGAAATTTAGATTCAACAAGTCAAAGAATCCCTTTAGTGACCATCGTCTCAAAAAAAGTATGAGGATTGTACTTTTTTAAATTTTGAGTTCGCCATTTTGAAGTTGGAAATTTTCATTCTATATTCGGTATCAGAGACCCAAAAAAAACTTTACCGTGAATCGTTCAAAAAATGTCGTAGAATTATACATTTTATAAATATTAATTTCTTCATTTTGAATTTAAAAATTTTCACTTCCAATTCAGATTCAGCGACCCGAAAAGTCCCTCAAGTCAGCATCTTGTCAAAAAAGTCTCTGTTTTTAATTTTGTTTTTATTTTGGGTTCGCCATTTTCAATTTAACTATTTTGTCTACAAATTCTGTTTCAGCGACGCAAAAAAACTCCATAGTAAGAATCTTCCTTTTTTGTATTCTACTTGCCCTTATTGAATTTAGAAATTTGGGCTTCAAATTCAGTTTGACGAACCAAAAAATTCCTTTTGTCAGTATCTTTTCTAAAAAGTCTGAGTATTGTACTGATTTCATTTTGGGTGCGCTATTTTGAATTTAGCTATTTTGATGCCACATTCGGGTTCAGAAGCCCAAAAAAAAACCTTCATTGAGCATTTTCTGTAAAATTTCGGAGTTTAATTCCTTTTTTAAATTTAATCTCTCAATTTTTAATTAAGGCTTTTCCACTTGAAATTTAGATTCAGCAAATCAAAGAATCCCTTTAGTGACCATCGTCTTAAAAAAAGTATAAAAATTGTACTTTTTTAAATTTTGAGTTCGCTATTTTGAATTTAAAAATTTTCATTCCATATTTGGTATCAGCGACAATTTTTACTTGGAATGCGGATACAGTGATCCAAAAAGTACTCAGTGAACATTTTCTCTAAAAAATCTGATTATTAAACATTGTTTTGAATTAGGAGTTCTACATTTTTAATTTAACACTTTTGACTCAAAATTCAGATTCAGCGGCACAAAAAAACCCTTATTCGTCATCTTGTCAAAAATTGGAGTATTGTATTATTTTCTTATATTTACGGACAGACATTTTGTGTCAGAAATTTTGAAATTGACAATTTTGTCTGCAAATTCAGGTCCAGCGACCCAAAAAAATCCTATATTTTTGAAAATTCTTGATTATTCTATATTTATTAAATTGTTTTACAGCATTTCAGGTCAGGCAAATCACGAGAGTTTTTTTTAACGCGTAATATTAACTGCTAGAATCAATGATTTTAACAGATTAGTGGGACTCAAATTACATTATTACAATTACATTATTTTTTTCAATGTTTGCGATATTGCGAAATGAGTATCTGAATTCAGTTTGCAAAATTATAAGTATATTTATTTTAATTTTTTCTTGAATTAGCTTAAAATGTTACTAATAATTGAAATTCCCAACAAAAAAATAACTATTTATTAACTGATTATTTTAAAAGTAGCATTTTCTCGGAATAGTGCAAAATTTATGGAAAACTAAAATAAAGAAAAAAAATTTCTAAATTGAAAACAAAATAAAAAATGATTTTAATAGCCCAATGAAAATTATTGTTTAATTATGTTTGTATTGTGAAATGAGTAATAAATACTATTATTTAATTAATTATTTTCACGGTGTTAAATTACGTAAAAACTAACTCTTATTTTGGTATAAAATGGTATTAAATCGATTCTTTTTTTTAGGGTAATATAATTCAATTTTGCTTATAATTTTTATAATAAAAGTTTATTTATAATAAAATTAACGCTATTTCAGTCACATAATTTTTCAAATGTGTCTGATGTTGCAGAATCAGTCTTTGAATACAATTTAAAAAATTATGTGATCATAATATGTTTTAAGTTGTTCTAAAATTAGTTTAAAAGTTTATTTTTAATTAAAATTCTTATAAAAATATATAGTAAAATTTAATAGAATGTTTCAATGAAAACAATTATTGATATTTTTTATATTCCAAATTTATCAACTAATTACTATTAGATTCTTGACTTTTTTCACAATATTAAATTACAAAAAAATTTTATTTTAATTGCTTTTAATTGGTTTACATTGTTTCAATATTTACTTTATTGTTATGTAATTAAATTTCGGCTTAAATTTGTATACCTAAACTTTGTTTTTATTTTAAATATATTTATTATACAAAAAATTATTTAATTTGTTGCAATATTTGCGACGGTGTGAAATGATTAACTAAATTTAATTTTCAAAATTATATATTAATACGTTTTAATTTTCTCTAAAATTTTTGTAAAAAAATATTATTTATTTAAATTTCAAGTAGCTTAGTTGAAATATTTTAAAAATATAATCCAAAAATTATCCGAATATTTTAATCTAAATAATTGTTTAAAGCTTTGCATGTTTTGAAATAATTGGTTCATTATTAATTGATTGCATTAACAATGAAAGTTCCTCGAATAATTTCAAAATATATTGATAAATACAAATATTAAGACATAGAGGTTTACATAAAAAAATGTAAAGTAAAAATAATTTGATTGTTTTTTTTTAATACTTCTATTACAATTATAAATTTTTTTATGGTGGTTGTGGTCTTGTGAAAAGAGTATCTAAATTCAATTTTCAAAATTATATGCAAATATATTTTTTTTAGCTTAGTTAAAAAGTTCATTAATAAATTATACTAAAACTCTCGCCACAGGTATGCTTGGACATTTTAAAGAATATTTTAAGAACCCGTAAAGATTTTTTGAGTTTCATTGGCCTCAATGAAAGATAAGATTTCAGGGATTGCTCCCTGTAAATTCCAGATCTCTAAATTTATATCTGACCCAATTATCGTCTTTCAAAGTCATCAGAGATGTTTAGCACTATTTTTATACTACTTTTAAAATTTGCTGCTACTATTGATACTATTTTAAATTTTTGTTATGATTTTGAGCCCTGAGAGTAAGAAAGCTCTTCCTTCCTAGAATTTAATTTTATTATATGAGAATTTTAATTTTAATTTAAGAGAATTAAATTTAGAGTAAGAAAAATGAGAGCGGATTTTCGTAGAAATTAAAGTAGCTTCTTATGCAGGAAGCTTTTTCCTGCTACCTTGTGTGGATAATTGTATCATTGTGGACTTAAGGACCGTATCATTCGACGTTCCACCCCAAGAGGTCCTCACTAAGGATTCCGTTACTGTCAGCGTGGATGCGGTCGTCTATTATCGGATAAAGGAGCCCTTGAATGCTGTCGTCAAAATTGCTAATTACAGGTATTTACAATATTTAACTACAAAAGAATATTAAAAATGAGTTTCATTCGTTAAAAATTCGTTTTCTTTATAAGGAATTGATTTTTTATTTTGTAAATATACCCATACTGTTTTTTATCGAAAACTTATCACTTGTAGTTAAATATTCTACTATTTGGCGAACAATTTATTTTTTAATTGTAAATTAAAATGTTTGGTTAAAAATTCGAATTTTTCGGTAGGAAACTGATATTTTTGGTTAAAAATTTAAACATTTGTTCCTAATTATTCTACTGCGTAGATGATACAAGAATTTTATGAAAGTCATTTGTTGCCTGAAAATTTTACTTTTTTTTTATTAATTTCGTTGAATTTTTAGTTGAAAATATATATTTTTTTAATTCCTTTTTGTTAGTTGCTAATTTAAGTAGGTAACTTAAAGTTTATTAATTATCGAAATTAATTGGAATTAATTACATAAAATTTATGTTTTTGATGGAAAATTCTATTATTTTGTTTAATTTAATTGGTTTGTTGAAAATTATATACACTTTTTGAAATTATTTTGTTAAAAAAACTGATCTTCTTCATTGAAAATTTTTTTATTGTTTGAAAACTTAATTATTTGGTGAAAATTTAATTTATTGAGAATTTTTTTTAGAAAATTTATTTATTTTTTGAAATTTGAACTATTTATAGAAAAGTGACGTACTATATTAAAAACTCAACTGTTATGTTGACACTATGTATTTTTTTAAATTCATTTTTATTAGTTGCCAATTTATCTATTTAGGGAAAAAAATTTCCAGATGAAAATTGAAATACTTGAGTGAAAATTTAATTATTTGGTTATAAATTATTTTATTTTGTAGATTATTTAAGAATTTTATAAAAGTTATTTGTTAACTGAAAATTTAGCTTTTTTTAATGAATTTTTCGTATAAAATTTATCTATGTTTTTAAAACTCCATCTTTACGGTTGAAAATAAAAATTATTTTCTTTAAAAATTCATCTTTGTGAGTTGCAAATTTAATTATGTAACTTAAGATTTATTAATTATCGAAATTAATTAAAATTAATTATTTAACTTTTTTTTATAGAAAATTCAATTATTTAAAACTCCATCTCTACGGTTGAAAATAAATATTTTTTACTTTTAAAAATCATCTTTGTGAGTTGCAAATTTAATTAGGTAACTTAAGATTTTTTAATTATCGAAATTAATTGAAATTAATCATTCAACTTTTTTTTATAGAAAATTCAATTATTTAAAACTCCATCTCTACGGTTGAAAATAAATATTTTTTACTTTTAAAAATCATCTTTGTGAGTTGCAAAATTAATTAGGTAACTTAAGATTTATTAATTATCGAAATTAATTGAAATTAATTATTCAACTTTTTTTTATAGAAAATTCAATTATTTAAAACTCCATCTTTACGGTTGAAAATAAATATTTTTTACTTTTGAAAATCATCTTTGTGAGTTGCAAATTTAATTAGGTAACTTAAGATTTATTAACTGTCGAAATTAATTGAAATTAATTATTCAACTTTTTTT
>JAAAKG020093920.1:3734-16193 GCA_010014905.2 Druon quercuslanigerum
TATATTTTCTAAACCCCAGCTAATCAAAAATTCTGAGATTCTTTGTCAACAATTTTTGAAATTAAAAACTTTTTTTTCATTTTTCTTCAAAATTGAATTTTTTCAAATCAAGAAATCAAGAATCAAGAATCCAGATCATTGATTTAATTTTGTTCAATTTTTTCAAATTTTTAATCCTTTTTAAACTGTGGCGAAAAATTTCCATTAATGTCATTTTTTTAAACGAAAAATCATATGAAATTTTTAAAGGATTCTAAACTTTATGTTCCAAATCTTGCAAAACCTACATTTTATTTAAATATTTTAATTTAATTTATTAATAAGTTTTTTTCTCAAAAGTTTAACTGCTTGGTTGAGAATTCTTGAATTAGTTTGAATTATTATTATTATTTTTTTAACTTTTTGTTAATGCATTTATTTATAAGCAAGAATTATGTAGAAGCAAAAATTATTTTGAACAATTAAAGAAGAATTATTTATACTCTCTGGATTCCACTGAAAAAAAATTATTGGTTACAATAAAATATTTCCCTTACCTTTCCCAATGTTTCAAGTGTTTTGGGATCAATACGATGAATAATGGGACATTCTGTGAATGTATAAAATTCATCACCAAATGGATAAACCGAAATCATGGAATTGTCAGAAGTATTTGCAGGAGTGAATGCTGCTGAAATCCTGAAAAGAAACATATTTAAAGTTTAAAAAAAAATTTGTAAGATTTTATAATACTTATTTAATATAAATTTTTTATTACAGTTCCATAAAAAAATCAAAAATTCTAGAAAATATATATTTTTTAAATTCGAGGGGAAACAACTCATTAGAATGAAATCGAGTCGAGCTGGATAAAACCGAATTGGGTTACTCTGGATTGAATTTTAAACCAAAAAGAATTTCTTGATAAAAAAATTTTTATTTTTAACTAAATATATTAACTTTTAACCATATAGTAAAATTTATAACCAAAAACAGAAATTATTAAAAAGCAGATTATTTTTTTACTTTAAAACACGAATTTTTAACAAATAATATCGATTATCAACAAAGCAGTCAGGTTTAAAAAAAAGTTAAATTTTCATCTCAAATACATAAATTACATTTAAAAAGTATTCATTATATTAAAAAATATTTTTTTTTAAATTTTAAAATAGTATAGTTGAATTTTCAGTTAAAAACTATTTTTTGATAAAAAATGAACGAATTTTTAACTCAATAGTTAAATTTGCAATCAACGAAATAATTTTTCAACTCAAAAGATAAATCTTCGACTGGGATACATAAATTTTCAGTTAGAAAATAAATTTTCCAACAAAAGACAATGCTTCTTTAACATAATAATTAATTTTTTAACTAAAGGCATGAATTTATAATTAATAAAATAATAATAAATAATTAAAAAAATATTTTATGGTAATTTTTTCTATTGGAAATAAAAAAATTACCTTTAAACCAAATGATTGAATATCTTGAAAGAAATTAATTTTTAACCAAAAGAGCGGATGACTTATTTGTTACTCCAAACTATATTTATTACAATGAATTACTCCGCATTACAGGATTACAAATAAATTACTCTGCATTACAGGATTACAAATAAATTACTCTTGACATGGATTACAAGTGAATTGCTTCTGTTACTCTATATTACAGCGGAATACTTCTTTATTGCTCTAACTATATTTATTACAATTATTGCTCCGGATTACAGGATTACACATAAATTTATTCTTCAGAGATGGATTACAAGTGGATTACTAGGGTTACTCTATATTACAGCGAATTAATTTTTTATTACTCCTAAATATATTTATTACAATGTATTACTCTGGATTACAGGATTACAAATAAATTACTCCTTGTGACATGGATTACAAGTGGATTACTTGGGTTACTTTAGATTACAGCGAATTACTTATTTATTATTCCTAACTATATTTTTTACAATGTATTACTCCGGATTACAGAATAAAAAAAATTACTCCTTCTGACATGGATTATAAGTGGATTACTTGGGTTACTGCAGATTACAGAGTAATACTTGTTTATTTCTCCTGACTATATTTATTACAATGATTACCTTGGATTAAAGGATTACAAGTAAATTACTCCTTCTGACAAGGATTACAAGTGGATTACTTGGGTTACTCTAGATTACTGCGGATTACTTTTTATTACTTATAACTGTATTTATTAGAATTTATTACTCCCGATTACAAGATTACAAATAAATTACTCCTTCTGACATGGATTATAAGTGGATTACTTTGGTCACCCTAGATTACAGCGAATTACAGGATTACAAATAAATTACTCCTTCTAACATGGATTACAAGAGGATTACTTGGGTTACTCTAGATTACAGCGGAATCCTTCTTTATTGCTCCTAACTATATTTATTACAATTATTGATCCGCATTACAGGATTACAAATAAATTACTTCTTTTAATATGGATTACAAGGGGATTACTTGGGTAACTCTAGATTACAGCGGATTACTTTTTATTACTTCTTACTGTATTTATTACAATGTATTACTCCGGATTACAAGATTACAAATAAATTATTCCTTCTAACATGGATTACAAGTTTATTACTTGGGTTACTGTAGATTACAGAGTAATACTTGCTTATTGCTCCTAACTATATTTATTACAATGATTACCTTGGATTGAAGGATTACAAGTAAATTACTCCTTCTGACATGGATTACAAGTGGATTACTTGGGTTACTCTTAATTACAGCGGACTACTTTTTTATTACTCCTAACTATATTTATTACAATGTATTACTCCGGATAACAAGATTACAAATAAATTACTCCTTCTGACATGGATTACAAGTGGATTACTTGGGTCACCCTAGTAATTATAGGGATTACAAGTACGAAAATCTTTATAAGTCTGCATTACAAGTATACTTTTTCTATAGTTCTGTAGATTACAAGGGGATTACTCCTAACTGTATGGATCACTCTGGATTACAAGTGAATTACTCCTGGAAATTTTTATTACAACTGGATCAGTTCCAATTATATGGATTATGTGTGAATCACGCTGGATTACTTCTGATTATACATATACTACTCTCAAATAAAATGGATTACAAGTAAAATACTCGAGATTTCGCCGGATTACTATTAGATTTCTTCTTAATATATTTATCACTGTATTAATCCTATTAATGTGGATTAAAGTTGATTACGTTGAGTTACTTCATATTACAACTGTATTACTCTTAATTATATGGATTACAAGTGGATTACTTTTAGTTGCTACATTTTACATATGGATTAACCATAATTATGTGGATTGCATTCAAATTACGCTGTATTACTCCTGATTACTCCTAAGGTTTCTTTTAATTACATGGATTACAAGTGGAATACTCTCGCTTTCACTGGATCAGAAGTAAATTATTCCTAATCACATGGATTACAAGTAAAATACTCTAAGCTTCATCGTATGGCAAAAAATTCCTTCTCATTGTATTTATTAGTCTGGATTACACCGGATGACAAGCAGATTACAGAGAATTGCAAGTAGATTACTTCTAATAATATGGATTACAAGTAGATTACTTTAGATTACTTGGATTTTTAACTGGATTACTCCTTTTACGTGGATTACAAGTAGAATATCTTACATTTCACCGGATTACAAGACGATTTTATCTAATTGTAACGATCACTATATTAATCGAAATAATATGGATCACAACTAGATTACTTTGGGTTACTTTAGTTTGCACCTGGATTACTCTTAATTACAGGGATTACATTGAATTACATTGAATTACATTGGATTACTCCAGATTATACTCAGGTTTCTTCTAATTACATGGATTACAAGTGGAATACTCTAGCTTCCAGCGGATTACAAGCAGATTACTCCTAAGTGTATTGGTGAATCTGTATTCTTCTGGATAACAAATAGATTACTCGGGATTACAAGCATATTAGTCATTATAGGAAGTATTGTAAGTGGATTACTTTGGGTTACTTTGATTTAAAACTTGATTACTCCTTATTTTATAGATTATAAGTGGATTGCCTTTAGTTACTTCACTTCATATCTGGATTACCTATAATTGAAACGCTCCGGATCCAAATGGGATACGCATGGATTGAGCCTGAGAAGCATACACCTGAAAGTCAATTTTTAAAATCGTACGAATTTAAATTTTAAAAACTGATTCTGGTAGAGAATTTAAAGGCGCATCTTTTTTTTATTTTGCAAAAATTTGTAAGTCTTATAGTTTTTGAATAAATTGGTAAAAAATAGATTTTTTAAAGAGAAAAAATTTAAATATTTTTTCACTTAAACTCGTCCTAACTTAGCCAATTTTGGACATTTTTAGAATCTGTTGACAGTAAATTACTTCTTAAAGTCTTTTTGAGCTATTCTAGAAAGAAAAACGTGAATATTTTTATAAAAAAGAAACTTGTTAATTTTTCTTCAAGACTTTCTAGAAATTATGAATTGCAACCTTCAAGCATTTCGTTTATCGATCGAATTTCAAGCAACGGAAAACTTACAGCGACAAAGTTGTTGATTAAGGTTCAAAGAAGTTTTCTGAAAAGGTTTAGATAAATTGCATTTATAGTTGAAAAATTATGAATGTTTTAAAGTACAAGAGCAAGTCTTGACGCTGCCCTATGGCCTAGAGGGCTGTCCTTGGCTACGAATAAAATTCCAGAAGTTTTTATGTACTTTTACTTGTTGAAGATTTGAAAATTTTTGGTAGCATTTTTCTCCGCAGCAGAATTTAATAGGCTTAAAGGATCTCTCTAGGGTTATAATATCATTAAAACCGGCTTTTTTAGTTTTAGACTTTGAAATGTATTCTTTTTCCTAAAATAATAGCAAATGATACTATCAACTTCTTTATCAAAATATTAAAATAATAACTTTAGGCTAAATATAAATTATTATAAGAAATAATCCATTCACTGCTTCTTTGCTTTATTTGTAGTATACCTTAGAAGAAAGCTACAAATGGATATTATTTTTGTTTTGGTATCCGAATTGACCTTCACATCCGCTGCAACATGTTCGTAACTGAGGAGGCACGTGCATACGGCAGCAGCGTCAAGATTTCCGTTTGTAATTTAAGACATTCATAAATTTTTAACCATTAAAGCAATGGATCTGAAAATTTCCAGAAAACTTCTTTGAACCCTAATAAACCACTTTGACACTGAAAGTTTTTCGTTGCCTGAAATTCGCTCGATAAACGAAGCGCTTGAAGGTTGAAATTAATGATTTTTGCAAAGCCTTACAAAAAATTAACAACTATTTGCTTATCAAAATATTTTCGTTTTTCTTTTTTAGATAGTTTCAAAATACTTGAAAATGTAATTGAGTATTAATTATATTGACAAATTTTGGAAATTTGACTGAGTTAGGGCGAGTTGAAGTGAAAAAAGATTGAAATTTTTTGTTTTCGAAAAATATAGTTTTTTTCAATTAGTTCAAAAACTGTAAAAAATACAAATATTTGCTAAAGAAAAAAAATATGTGCCTTAAAACTCTCTGTAAGAAAAAGATTTTAAAAATTGACTTTCTAGACAATAATTCTCAGGCTGGATCCACGCGTATCCCCTTTTGATCCAGAGAGGTTCAATTACCTGGATTATATGTAAAATACGCTGGATTACTTCTGATTATACGTCGATTACTCCTTATTACGTAGATTACAAGTAAAACACTCTAGATTTCTCCAGACTACAAGTAGATTTCTCCTCATTTTATTGATCACAATATTAATCCTAATAATCTGGATCACAACTAGATTACTTCTGGCGACTTCAGTTTGCAACTGGATTACTTCTAATTAGATGTATTGCATGTGAATTACACTGGATTACTCCTAATTATAATTAGGTTTTTTCTAATTACATTGATTACAAGTGAAATACTCTAGCTTCCGCAGGATTACAAGTAGATTACTCCTAAGTGTATTGATGGCTATGGATTACACTTGAAAGAAAGGAGATTACTTCGGATTGCAATTAGATTACTTCAGATAGAAAGTAGATTATTCTTGATTACAAGCAGATCACTCCTAAAACGATGGATTACAAGTGGATTACTTTCGATTACTTTCATTTACAACTTACTTACTCCTAATTATATGGATTACAAGTCGATTAGTTTTAGTTTACAACTGGATTATCCGAATTACAAGGATTAAATTTGGCGCTGGATTACTCCTGGTAATACTTATATTAGTTTTAATTACATGGATATAAAGTAAAATTTTCTAGGTTTCGCCGGGTTACAAGTAGATTTCTCCTAAGTGTATTGATCTCTATATTAATCCTAATAATATGTCTCACAAGTGGATTACTTTGGGTTACTTCAGTTTACAACTAGATTTCTTCTAATTATATGGATTACTTTGGATTACTCCTGATTATACTCAGGTTTTTTAAAATTAAATAGATTAAAAGTGGATACTCAAGATACCACAGGATTACAAGTAGATTACTCCTAAGTGTAATCGTGCCTCGGATTATGCTGGATAACAAGTAAATTACTCCGTATTACGAGCATATTCTTCCGGATTACAAGTAGATCAATCCTAATACTATGGATTCAAAGTGGATTAATTTGGGTTACTTCAGTTTACAACTAGATTTATCCTAATTATATGGATTACATTAGATTATTCTTGATTATACTCAGTTTTCTTGTAATTACATGGATTACAAGTGGAATACTCAAGATTCCATAGGATTACAAGTAGATTACACCTAAGTGTATTGATGCCTGTGGATTACGCTGGATAACAAGTAAATTACTCCAGCTTACTAGTATATTAATCCGGATTACAAGTATAGCGCTCCTAATAGGATGGATTCAAAGTGGATTACTTTGGTGTACTTTGATTTGTTACTTGATTACTCCTAATTAAATAGATTAAAACTAAATTGCGCGGAATTACTTTTGATTATACCTAGATCACTCCTAAGTAAATGGGTTACAAGTGGAATAACTTAGATTATTCCCGATAACAAGTAGATTAGTTCTAATTGAACCTCTCCGGATCAAAAGGGGACACGCGTGGATTCAGCCTGAGAATTATTGTCATTACATTTTACAATTACATTTTAAAGTCTTCTGAAACTAGCCGAGGAAGAAAAACGTAAATATTTTAATAAACAAAAAAGTTGTGTATTTTTTTGTGAGGCTTTGCAAAAATCATGAATTTCAACCTTCAAGCGCGTCGTTTATCGAGCGAATTTCAAGGAACGAAAAACTTTAAGTGAAAAAGTTCTTCATTAAGGTTCAAAGAAATTTTCTAGAAATTTTCAGATCAATCGCTTTAATGGTTAAAAATTTTGAATGTCTTAAATTACAAACGGAAATATTGACGCTGCTGCCGTATGCACGTGCCTCCTTGGTTACGCACATGTTGCAGCGGACGTGAAGGTCAAGTCGGATACCAAAACAAAAATAATAAACTTTTGTAGTTTTCTTATAAAATATACTATAAATAAAACAAAGAAGCAGTGAATGGATTATTTCTTAGAATAGCTGCAAAAGTATTATTTTTAAAACAGGTTTATTTTAGTTAATACCCTACTAATTTAAGAAAGAATATCAAAATGAATCGAGGTAAAAAAAGAGGAAATTACGAATAGCAAAATCCAACCTCTTTTCTCTTTAAGTTTACGCTTGAACTAGAGAAACTTTCGAAAAGTCCTCCACCTCGAGTTGGATGAAAAGGTGCCAAAGTAAAGGATGTTAAAATTCTCTATAATTACTTAAGTCCTAAAGGAAAAGAATTTTTCGAAGAGTATTTTTTTAAAGTGAAAATTCAGAGCCGAGATGCCGAAGAAGCTGAAGGAAGTGACGAAAATGATTAAAAGTCGTTTAAAATAAAGAATTATTTCAATAATTTGATGTTCAATATGTTTACTAAATCAATTATTTCAGTGATGATATCTTGAGTATTATTTTGTTACCAGATTTGAACTTCACGTCCGCTGCAACACGTTCGTAGCGAAGACTTCCGCTTGTAATTTAAAACATTCGTAATTTTTCAACTATTAATGCGATTAATCTAAATATTTTCAGGAAACTTCTTTAAACCTTAATCAACAACTTTGTCACTGAAAGTTTTTCGTTGCTAGAAATTAGCTCGATAAACGAACCGCTTGAAGGTTGAGATTCATGACTTCTACAAAATCGCGAAGAAAATTTAACAACTTTCTTTTTTATAAAAATATTAACTTTTTTATTTTTTTAATAGTTCAAGAAGACCTTAGCACATAATTTACTGTTAACAGGATCAAAAAAATTCCAAAATTGGCTATGTTAGGACGACTTTAAGTAAAAAAAGATTGAAATTTTTTGTTTTTAAAAAATCTATTTCTTACCAATTTATTCAAAAACTATGAAACTTACAAATTTTGGCAAAATGAAAAAAAAGATGCTCCTTAAAACTGTCTACAAGAATCAGTTCTTAAAATTGAAATTCGTACGATTTTTAAAATTGACATTCAGGACAATAATTCTCAGGCTGAATCCACGCGTATCCGCTTTTGATCCGGAGAGGTTCAATTGTATTGATCACTCTGTTAGATTATCCTGGTTTACAAGCAGATTACAGCAGATTATAAGTGGATTACTTTGAGTTACTTTGGTGTACCACTGAATTTCTTCTAATTATATGGATTCAATGTGAATTACGCTGAATTAATTCTGATTATATGTAAATTACTACTAATTACATGGATCACGAGTGGAACACTCTACATTTCTTTGAATTACAAATAGATTACTCCTGATTACTCCTAATTACATAGGTTACAAGTAGAATACCATAGATTTTGTCGGATTATAAATAAAATACTCGTATGTATACGTATAAAAATAGATTATAGTATTACAGTGGATAAAGCGGATTACAATGGATTACCATTGGGGAAAACAGAAGGGTTCAGCGGATTACAGAGTTGTTTCCCTTTCAAAAAATGCACTTTTTAATTATTTGTACTTTTATAATACTCACCTTTGAAAAATGGTTTGACAAGGGTCTGGTACTGATTTTGTTCCAAATTCGGTTATGACTATTCTCTGTGCAGCTTGGTTCTTTTTAAATACTTCAGTTTGTATAAACCTTCGTTGATATGTCACTTTTCCATCACCAATTCCAAATCTATTTTTCAAAATATAAATATTTTCTCGTCATGAAGTATTGCATTTGCGGAATTTTTAGTGTTTTAATGGGAATTGAAAATGAAGTTATTTTATTAAACAAGGCGCGGCTTTTCACACGGAAATCAGACGAATTTTTACCGACGATTAGACTTGATTTTATATAAGTTAATTTCGGAACTCCCGGAATTCATGGAATTTGCAAAATTCATGGAATTTAAGAAAATAATGAAATTAGCGGAATACAGGGAATTCAAGAAATTCGCGCAATTTATGTAATTTGCGGAAAACGCGGAATTCAAGAAATTCAGGAAATTTGTGGTATTCACGGAATTGATGAAATTCATGGAATTTACGTAGTTCATGAAATTCACGGAATTCAAGGAATTCCTGGAATTGGAGAAATTAGCGGAATTTATGGAATTTGCGGAATTCACGGAATTCATTGAATCCGCGGTACTCACGGAATTAATTACATTTACAGGATGCATCGATTACACGAAATTTTTGGAATTCATGGAACACACGAAGATTTTAGATTTCATGTAATTCACGAAAGGTGTAGAATACGCAGAATTCGATAAATTCAAGGAATTAACGAAATTTATGAAACGCAAGGAATTCGTGAAATTCGCGAAATTCACGAACTTCCAGGAATATACTAAATTAACGGAATTCTTGGAACTAAGTAAATTTACGAAATTTAATGAATTCATGAACTTCACGGAATTCATTCAATTCACGGAATTCATAAAATTCACGGAATTCATTAAATTCATGGAATTCATTAAATTCACAGAATTCATGGAATTCATCAAATTCAAGGAATCCGTCGAATTGACGAAATTCCAGAAGTACGTGGAATTATAGGAATTAACGGAATTCATGAAATTAAATAAATTTACGAAATGTATGGAATTCATGAAATTTACGGAATATACTCAATTGACAAAATTCACATAATTCACGTAATTCATTGAATTTGTGGAATTTACGGAATTCATGGAATTTGTGAAATTTACGGAATAAATGGAATTTAAAAAATTAATGAAATTAGCAGAATACATGGAATTGAACAAAGTTTCGGAATTCATGGAACTCATGAAATTCACGGAATTCACGGAATTAACGGAATTCATGGAATTCGTGAAATTTACGAATTTTATAGAAATCATGTAATTCGTGGAATTCAAGGAATTAGCTGAATTCATTGAATTTGCGGAATTTACGGAATTCAAGGAATTCAAGGTATTCGTGGAATTGGGGAAATTCTAGGAAAACGTGGAATTAAAGGAATTAACGGAATTCATGAATGTAAATAAATTGACGAAATTTATGGAATTCATGAAAATCACAGAATTTATTAGATTGGCGAAATTCCAGTACTTCACGTAATTCACTGAATTTGTGGAATCGCCGGAATTCATGGATTTATAAAAAATAATGAAATTAGCGGAATACACAGAATTCAAAAAAATTTCGGATTTTATGAAATTTATGGATTTTGCGGAATTAAAGAAATTCACGAAATTTTGTCGTATTCACGGAATTGATGAAATGCATAAAATTCGATGAATTCATGTCATTCGCGAATAATGCGGAATTCAAGAAATTCACGAAATTTGTGGTATTAACTGAATTAATGAAATTCATGGAATTGACGGTATTCAAGGAATTCCTGGAATTAAAAGTATTAACAGAATTCACGGAATTCGCGGATTTTACGAAATTTATGGAAATCATGGAATTCGCGAAATTCATTAAATTTGCGTAATTTACGGAATTCACGTGATTTATGAGATTCGCGGAATATACGGTATTCGTGGAATTCGCGAAATTCGTAGAATTAGTAGAAATCGGGGAATTAATGAAATTCGTGGAATTCATGGAATTCACGGAGTTCAATAAATTTATGAAACTCAAGGAATTGATAGAGTTTAAGGAATTCGTAGTACTTGTGTAATTCACGGAATTCATCATGGAAGTCATGGAATACACGAAAGTTTTGGAATGCATGGAATACACGAAATTTGAGGAATTCACGGAATTCATAGAATGAAAAGAATTTGAGAGATTCAAGGAATTCACGAAATCCAAAGAATTTCATTAAATTCCATGAATTCATTAAATTTAAATAATTCCTTGAATTTGGTGAATTTTAATATTTCCTTGAATTGGATGAATTCGTTTAATTTTGTGAATTCCGTGCATTGCGGAAATTCCGTAAATTTCATGAATATTTCAAAATTTTGTGGCTATAACATGAGTCTCGCGATTATAATAAATAACAAAAATATTTATATAAAATATAAGTAAATTACCAGATAAATTTACATTCTGCTTATAGAGGGAATAAAATTGGTGAGTTGACATCTGAACTCGGTAAGATAAAAGAGAGAAAAAAGTTTTTTTTTAATATTAATATTTTGATATTTTTAGTGTGGCCGTTTGAGTTTAAAACAAATTCAATTAAGAAAAAAAACAATAAAGAAAAAATAATTTTTTAATATATAGCAATATTTAACTGTTTATATTAAAAATTAAATAACTTGAAATTGAATTGTTTAAAATAGAGAGCCTTGAATCGATAGCATTTCAGACAACTAAATTTAATGTTTGAACGTCACAATTGCAACTATTCTATTTTTTTATTTTTGAGTAAAATTTTTGTATTTTGTTGTATAAATAACAATTAAACAATTATTAATTTTGTAAATTTGTTTAAGTTTAAGAGATATTTAGAAGATTAAAAAATATTCCAATTTGATTAAAACTTAAAAATATTTCAAGAAATCTAAAACAAAAATTTACTTTTTGTTTTAGATTTCTAAATAAAAACGACTATTGAAATTCCTTTAAAAAATGTATATTATGTTATATTTTGAATAAATTAATCTTAAGAGACTATGAAAAACGATTTTAAAAAATATATAAAGTGGGAAAATAAATAAAAATGAAATAATTATAAATTTAGAAAAATGCAAGTGAGTTCAAAATATATTTTAAGGTTTTGAAATGATTGAAAAACAATTTAAACCCTGACAGGATTTAAACAGATTCAAATTTCGAAGAAAATCGAAAATGATTTTTTATTTTGAATAATTACTTTCAAGAGAATATTTTTAAATATTTGAAAGGATTTTTAAAAATCGTCAGAAAATAATCTTAAGATTTGCAGTCAAATTTTGAACTTTAAACGATTTTTAGATAATTCTAGAAAAAGAATTTTGGCAAAAGTTTCAAAAAATAATTTGAAATTTGAATTTATTCCAAAGCAGTTAAAATTGTAT